>JACCIB010000226.1:0-237425 GCA_018906965.1 Philotrypesis tridentata
ATTCAAGATTAGGTAATTTTTCACTCATACATCTTTTAAATACCAAAAGATTTGTCCTGAAATAATATAAAATGACATAAATATTAATTATATTTTTTTAAATTTTGAAAGTCTTGTACACAGATAGAGTTAAAAAACATTTTAAATTTGTGCAACAGAGAAAAATTATAAGAAATCATTGAAAAATGTCAAATTTTTCGTAAAATTTACCTTTTTATTTTATGTAAATTTGACGACAAGAGTCCTAACCTACGCAGCAACATGGTATTTCGTCTGGTACAGGGGGTAGACCGGATTAGATTTTCTATTCACAATTGTTGACGTTCACGTGCTCCGGACGTCAGTATATCTTACACAATTTTTAGACAGTCTTATTATCGTGTCGATTTCGTTTAGGTAAAATTTATAAAGACATTATAAAAGTTTCATAATATTACACGACGTTATATAGAAAGCTGAGCCGCCGACGCCTCTCAAATACATTGTTGAGTTTGAATTTTCGAGGTTATGACGACCGAAAACCCAAAAACACCAAAAAAGAACAAGAAAGGTAGAGTTTTTCAAATTTCATAAGAAGAATAAAATAATCCTGGTAATTTTTTTTTCAATGTAAATTTAGATCGATCGAAGAAAAGGAAATTCGAAAATGTTGAAGAAAAAGTTGTCGAAGATCCGGTAATTAAGAAGAAAAAGAAATTCAAGAAGGCTAAAAAAGAAAATGTAGATGAAGCTCCTCAGGAAAAAATAGAGCAGTAAGTATTATTGATAATTTGTAATAAGTCACTTTCGGAGAATGTAAAATTGTTAATTTTGCTAACAATGCTAAGTGGGGGGGGGGGGGGGGGGGGGGGGGGGGGGGGGGGGGGGGGGGGGGGGGGGGGGGGGGGGGGGGGGGGGGGGGGGGGGGGGGGGGGGGGGGGGGGGGGGGGGGGGGGGGGGGGGGGGGGGGGGGGGGGGGGGGGGGGGGGGGGGGGGGGGGGGGGGGGGGGGTGGGGGGGGGGGGGGGGGGGGGGGGTGGATGTTGAACAAACCACTGAAGAGAATAATGAAGAAAAGACAGAGGAAAATGAAGCCAAATTAAAGAAAGGTCCATCCAAAAGGCAGATAAAGAGGGAAAGAGCTTTACAAAAAGCTGAAATAGAGAGAGAGTGTTCTAAACAAGATAATGCTCAGAAGGCATTGAATTATGTTTCAACTGTAAGAAAAAAATTATTGAAAGAGATTGTTGCAATATATTCATTTAATAACTTTTGTCTATTAATTTTAGTGGAAGCATGCGAAGGAGCAGTGGAAATTCAATAAAGTTAAACAGATTTGGTTGTTTGATAATTTATTGAACGAGAAGTATGTTCCTGAAGAGCATTACTCTACAATTTTAGAATATTTTGAAAGTAGTAAAGGAAAAGTGAAACAAACATTGATTAATAAGGCAATGAAAGTTATAAAGAAGGTAGAAGAAAGTATAGAGGAAGACGAAGACTTTGAAGAGACCACGGAGTACAAAAGAGCAAGGCAACTATTGCAAGCTTTGTCAAATGAAACATGATTTTATTTCACTAGGTATATTTACATGTTAAAAAGTGTTTTACTTTAAATATGACTATTTATAAAGCAAATTTTTTGTGAATAACAATACTTGTTATATGGCTCTTTTGTCATAAGTTTTATAGTGTTAAAAATTAACAACATTACATTTTGTACATTAAAAGGAATTGTTTTTTACAATGCTTTTATTAAAAAACTATCGAAGCGGACTCGCACATTTATGAATCTGCGTGCTTGTTAACAAATTTCCTAAGCTTGTCTGTATCTTGCAATCCAATTATCTTTTCCAAAACTTTACCTTCTTTCATGATCATAAGTACAGGTACAGAACCAACCTAATAAAATATGATTTACATTTGTCAAAAAATTATTTTAAATAGCTTTATATTACAAAATGTTTCTTTACCTCGTAATCCATAGCGAGATCTGTATTTTCATCGATATCAACTTTAGCTAGAAGGATTTTACCTTGTTTTTCAGATACAACTTGCTCTATTCTTGGTGTCAACAATCGACATGGATTGCACCATCTAAACAAATTGAAATAAACCAATTAGTTTACTAGTTTGTGTTCAGTTTTATAGTTTATGTTAAATAAACGACTTACGTTGCAAAAAAATCAACTATGACTGGCACTTTTGAATTTTTAACTCTGTCTGTGAAATCTTTACTGTCCTGAATTTTAAAACTCACAGCAGCTGTTGATTTTTCTGGTACGGCAGTTGAATATGCTTTGGTACCAATTGCTCTGAACACTGATTGGAATCCAGTACGAAGCATGTTTGTTCTTTTATTTTTATTCTTATGTAAAACGGCGTCAACAAACAATTACATATAATAATATACTATATTTATTGCTTTAGATAGAGAATGAATGTAAAATTTTTAACTTACACAAAAATTGAGATAATACAGTTACATAAAAATTAAATCTTAATAAATTCAATCTAGACTCAGCTTGAATCTGAACTGGACAATAGAAGGTTTTATAGGTTATAATATAGGAATATCCAACTCAACTATTATCATGCGACATGCACTACAGCATTTGCTATGAAAGTATACAGCAGCGCCAAAATCTATATTCACTTTCCATATAGTGACAATATTTGAAACTTTCTAAGAGTAGTTATCGATATATATTGTATATATAGATATATAATCGTGTACACTGTAAATATTGGATAACGGATTATCGTCTGATTATCACTTCAGCGATGAAGAAAAGTTACTATAACGAAATAATTTTTTTTACATTATTATTGCATAGAAAAAAATGTTGATTCCAGCAATAAATGCGATTAAAAATGTCTAAATAATCAATCATAAAGTCATTAGAAATGACAAGACTAGGATTTGACTTGGAAAATATTATATAATAAAAAAACAAAAATCATCTAACTTTACTGAAGATATCTGGCCTAACACTCCATGATTTTCAATTTCAAGTAAACCTGCAATAAACTTACAAAAGCAACAGGTGTGTGAATACTTTAGAATTTACTTATCAGCATTTATTCATTTATTTATTTATTTATTTTAAAATTTACTTATTAACTTATTTAAAATTTACTTATTTTAAGAAATTCTGCAGAGTTTTTTTTTCATAAATAGAAACCGTGAAAAAAATCAAGTTATAGCATTTACGATATTATTTTTTGCTAATTAAAAATAATTTAAAAAAAAAACAATCGCACTCGAAAATCTCTGTTACGCGAGTCTTGAACCTCGTGTGTGTGTCTGTGTCCATCGCAATGAGTGAAGTCACAGCCAGACTACGCGTTCAAAGAAAAACTTTGGCTGTATCGACGGCGGTTTTTGCATAAATTATGATTTGCTTTCGCGAGAAGAAGAAAACAGTTGGATGTCAACTTCATGTCTCGCGATACATTGGGGTTGGGATTCTCGAAGCTTGCGTGACGATAATTTTCTTTCCCACATTTATACACGAGAGTTTTATAGCTGTCGATGGCTCAATCCTCGCTTTAGATCTATACCCGTCACGTCGCGAAGTTTTATAACTGTCGCCGACTATATTCCAGTCCAGAGACAAAACTTTTGTTTTCTTATGGCACGAGCGTATGGGATTCAATTGTGAGGTAAATCTCCTTTCCATCTGCGGTGTGTAACTCTTCTATAGCCGTTGAATGTCGCGTTGCAATACACAGAGACGTTTTTCGTGTAAGTTATATCTTGCAATACCGAATAAAAGTTTGTAGCTAAAGTTGGTAATCGGTACAAGATGTGAAGTGTAGTACGTGTGTGTCAAACATGTATAGGCTTATAAATAATAATTATGATTTTTTAAATTTATTTATTTTTTATTTTTTTATTTATTTAAACCAGTATTGCTGTAGCTTCAGAATACTACTATACAGTAACTTCTACGGAGGTAAACACAATTTACCTGTACATAGGTCGGGCTGTAACAAAACACTAATACTTAAAATTAAAAAAAAAAACAAAAATATAAATTCTTAAAAAAAAAAAAATCAAAATTAGACTCACAAACAGCCAAAATCAGATGTTCTCTTTAATCCAATTTTTAACTATTAATTTAGTAATTTTATATGACTTTTATGTAAAATCTTTTCCGCGAAAGAAACATGATCATATATGTGGGAAATCGATGTTTAGCCGATATTTGTCCGCCTTTTTGACAGTGTTGCAAGCAACGAGGATTAAAAAGTAAAATGTGGGCTTACTCCCTGAAACATAAGCTTTTTTAAGGCTTAAAAAAATGTCGAAAGAAACAAGCGCATTATGTGGAAATTCACCAAAAAGTGGCACACAACTCGGTCCAAAAGTTGCACTTTATTATTTTTGAGGGCACACCTATCGGACTATGCTAGTTTTGTTTGGTAGCTCATTTCAAACCTTAAACCGGTATGTGCCTACTCAAAATCCTATGCCAACAAAGAGCTATATACAGGCGAAAAACTGAAAAAAATGACCGCGATTTTTGCTCTAAAAATGAATAAATAAAAATATTTTTCAGATACAATTACTCACTGACTTAAAGTACATTAAAAGATCTTTAATTTGCATATAAATTTGTCTGGATCGGACGCACTGATCAAAATGTCTGCAAATTTGAAGACAACGAACTCTGTTTCAGGCGCTTACGAAAATAGCCGCAATTTCACGCTTTTTTCTTCAAATCCTTTTAACTTCCTGATCCAGGCATTCGTTTTTAACGCTTAAAAGCTTATAAACTATAGCTGTTTTCTTTTTTGCCAATAGATCTAAATTCAAATTTAAAAAAATGTATGTTGGAAAATCAATTTGTGAAAAGAAATGTCCATTTGTGTTTTTTTATGACAAATTGGCTGGTTTGCCATTTTTAAAAACCTGGATTTCCTGGCATGTAGTATACAACGTTACCCGAGATTCCCGAAGGTGTAAATTTTCCAATTAAAAGTTTAACTTTTTTAATTAACTTTCTATTAATAAATTAATGTAAAAATAGAATTTAATTTTTATTTATACTTGCTACAAAGCTTCGCGCCTCGCGTCTATCGGCACAGGAGGTGTCACCTGTGGGCCTACGAAGCGACTACGGCGACGATCTCTAGGAAATTTGCAGTAGCATCAGTGACATCAGTGCCAGTACTCGTGCCTTCAATTATACCCGACTCGATTGCTACTTCAGCAAGACGTTTTTGCACATCCGAATCAGGATTATTTTTTGATTAGATCATTGGAATTCATAAGTTTTTTTATCGAGTGGTCAGTGCTAATTATCCAGACAATAATAAAACAGTACGCAGTTTTCCCCGTAAAAATTGAAAGGACAAACTGTGCTTATTTCTGTTAAACTAATAAAACTTCGATGAGACTATATTAAAATAATTCTGGTGTTTCGGAAAAGGGTCGATTGAAATGGAAAAATTGCTGAATACGCTTTTCTTTCTAAAAAAAATTTTTCCAAGCGAACGCTCGAATAAAAATCGTACGCACTGTGAACTTGCGTTGGTAATGCAGTGAGCGACACAGGAAAAGCGCACTTAATTCATTAAGCGCACACGGAGCTGGTATTTTTCACGGCTCTTCCTATTAGATTGTAAATCGGTTAAGGCCATTGCAAACGATTTCTCGAGCAACTGAATAGGGATAATTCTCAGTGTATTTTTAAAATTCAAATTGCGATCTGGAAGAAACTGCGAAGAGTCATCGTCAATGATTCGTCACACTATATTATATATGTGTTGATCTAGTTGAGCTTCGTGTCAGTGAGATGAGACTATCAGTGATAAGCAGACCTCGACTCCGACAAGTTCTCTCAGTTTTTTTTCAGGAGCTATAATGGCAATGTAAAAATTATTGTAATTTTTCAAGTGAAGCTTCTTTCGTAACCACATCGCGCTGCTGACAGTTTTTATAATATATTTCACAATAAAACGTAAGTACAATATTTTATAAAACAATTAATACATTGATTTATTGAAATAATACTCAGTAAAATATGATGCGCTATGTTTAATGATTCTTTCTTTTTGCACAGAACGATGGAGTTTGGGGTCGTAGAAATTGTAATAAGCCTGGCTGTGCTGCTCTCGTGTCTGTATTACTATCTCACGTCAAACTTCGATTTTTGGAAGAAAAGAAAAGTCCAAGGACCAAAGCCGATTCCAATCTTCGGAAACTTTAAAGACGTGTTACTCGGCAACACTAATCCGGCATTATTGATCAAGAAATACTACGACGAATTCGCGAATGTGCCACTAATTGGTTTGTTTAGCAGAAGTTCTCCTACGCTGGTAATAAAAGATCCTTATCTTATCAAAGACGTGCTGATAAAGGATTTCAACGTGTTTGCCGATCGCGCGATTTTCGCAACTATAAAAACCGATCCGCTCAATGAAAATCTGTTGAATTTAAATCACGAACGCTGGCGGCCGCTGAGGAACCGATTATCCCCGATATTTACCGCTGGTAAACTCAAAGACATGTTTTACTTGATGCTCGATTGCGCGAAAAACTTAGAAGAGTTCGTCAACGTGTTGGCGGAAAAAGGCGAGCCCGTGGAATGTCGCGAATTAACCGCAAAGTTCACAACCGATTCCATTGGCTCGTGTGTATTTGGATTGAATACCAATGCGCTCAATGACGAGAACAGTGAATTTCGAAAATTCGGCAGAGATCTGTTTGCGCCGTCGTTTAGAAATAAACTGAGGCGTTTCCTGCGGGAAGTGTTTCCGAAAATTTTCGAACTGGTAGGTCCATTTGTCGTGAACGAAACCACCAATTTCTTCGTGCGATCTGTCAAAGAGATGATGGAGTATAGGAAAAAGAATAAAATCAAAAGGAACGATTTCATGGATCTGTTGATGGACTTGCAAAGTCAGCCAGAAAAGTTAAATACTTTTGGTAACGTATTTTTTTCAAATTGATCTTGCGAGTAGAAGTTATGAGTTTTGATTGCAAATTTATTGTTACAGAATTTACCGATAGTATATTAATTGCGCAAGCCATACTGTTTTTCATTGCTGGATTTGAAACTTCGTCTACTACAATGAGCAATGCTCTATATGAATTGGCTCTAAATAAAAATATCCAAGATAAATTACGAGCGGAAATAAAAGATGTGCTATATAAAAATGATAATAAACTAACGTATGACAATATAAAAAGCATGAAGTATTTAGATAAAGTCGTAAAGGGTAAGTCGTATTACGTCATGAGACTCAAGCACTAAAGACGGCATTATTTCAACGATTTTAATCTTTTAACACAAAAACATCGCTTATGCAATGATTATTCTAGAATCTTTAAGAAAATATCCGCCAGGCAGTATTTTACGAAGAATCGCATTGGCCCCTTACAAATTTTCTGGAACTGATGTGTCGATTCCTAAGCATACGTCAGTTTTGATTCCGGTGTGGGCAATTCATCGTGATCCTGAAATTTATCCCAATCCAGAAGAATTTGATCCCGAAAGGTTTAACGAAGAAAATGAAAAAAATAGACATTCCATGCATTATTTGCCATTCGGCGATGGACCGCACAATTGCATAGGTGAGAAATAGACGTTTTAAATTGACTTACTGTGCATATAACGTTGTCTTATTTTAGGAACTAGATTTGCCAAGTATCAAACGAAAATTGGAATTATCTCGTTAATTGCCAACTTTGAAGTAGATAAGTGTCATAAAACCTGTTCCGAATATCGTATTGAGGCTCGAGCGCTCATTCCTACACCTATAGATGGAATACATTTGAAAATTACAAAACTGTAACATTAGCTAAGCATAACATTTTTTTTTGTTAATTATAGAGATATTACAAAAAAAACAGAACTATTCGAATAACGAGAATTGTGTATATAAAGTATTATATTTTAATTTTAATGGTTGAGTGTGAGTACTTATAATAATAAAATATGTAGATTTATTTATGAATTGAGATATAATAATTATATTGATTAAAAATAAGTAAATAAAATACTTGTTCTACACACGATTTTTAATTTTTTAATTTACGGTTTGTTATCGCAACTTAGCACAGTGTGTGCAAATTACGTATATGCAATTATAGTAGTGTTAACGTACAAGAATTTTTTAGGATGAGCTGAGAAGTTCTTTACTTACAGTCAAGGCAGTGAAAAGAGCAATGATTCATAAACTAGCTATAATATGTTCAACACCGTATCAAAATATAATTTATTATTATTCAGATTTCTTTGACATGCTATTTTACACGTAATCAAAGTAATTTAAACTATTTTTTAAGTTTATCACAATCACTATAACGTACAACGTATCAAAACGTTAAAGTGTATATAAATATATTATGATTTGTCTTCAAGATCTTCGTCCAAAGTGCGAAGCAAAAAGAAGTACGAAACGGAAGTGTTGACGATCTGCAAAAAAAGCACATTCAGATTAAAATTGTACACTATATACAAAATCGTTTGTTAAAACCAGACCTTCTGAAACATTTCCATCTGAAGGAGCATGACATTTTTCGCTATAAAAACGAATGGTTTTTGGGACAAAACGACGAGGACGTCACTCATGAATCGCTTGTCACCTGATCCCGGCCAACGCGACTCGTATATCGATTCCAAGCAAAATTTGCTCTGAAAAAAGTTCAAAGCAGCTGAGAACATTCTGTGGATTCTTTTAATACACGACAATCGAGTTGAGCTACTCTACAAACTTCGATGGCGATGACGTTTCCAAACCAGGCGTAGGAAAAGGCTTGAACCAGTTTCAAGAAACTATAGCAGATCAGATAGCAAGCTTTTAAAACGGTTATACTACTCATCTACGCGCATGTATATATACAATTATTAGTTTGCTAACTGTACCATGTAAATGATAAATACAATTTTAAACAATACCTCAGAAGCCTGAAAGATAAGCGCGCACAGCACAATGGCACATGTCACTGCCAGCCAAATCGACAGCAAACCAAAAACGTTTTCCAATAGATGCGAGGCCTTGATGAGCTCGACGTGTTGGTCGACGCATAGCTTGAGATCTTTGGCGTATTCCTTGCTCGTCCTCAAATTTCGGAAGCGATGGGACAACAGTCGTAACCCGCCAACAACGTGCAAAGTGAAGTAACCGAAAAAGGAATCGACGCCACAGGTGACGGTCCAGAGGAAGAAGCCGGCGAACAATTCGTAAGCGTAAAGTAACCAATGAATCTTGCCTCCTGAAATTGTAATATTCGTTGCCAACAACGCCCGTTAGTAATAATTTATATTCGTTGGAAAATCAAAACACAGGCCATGTACTTCTTTTTAATTAAACTTTAGGCAGTATCGTTGCTTTTAAATTAAGTCTGTTAAGAGGACTGATACACCTTTAAAATGTTAAAAAATGAAAAATTGAATTTTATTTTTTTATTAACTTGACATTGTTTAAATAATGTTTTATATAATGGTATTAGCTTTTAAATAATGTTATCAGCATAAAACAATTTTTATATATGCTATATTTCAGGTACAACATGTCTTCGAAGGCCAAAATCTATAGATTCCATTTTTTTCATTCATCGCAGACTTTATATTAGTTGAATCTGGGCATCGGAGAGCTCTCTGGCAAGTACAGATCTGCTTTAAAAACATGTAGTTTCCAGATAAGTGTGGGGATTTGAAAATAATCAAGATCCAAAAAAGTTATCAACAATTTAAAAAGAATATTTATGATTTTTTCATTCTTTAATTAATTTTTGTAATAAATTGTATCTAACTTTTTTGAATCTTAATTATTTGGAAATCCCCACACTCATCCGGAAACTGCATGTTTTTAAAGCAGATCTGTACCTGACAGAGAGCTCTCCGATGCCCAGATTCAACTAAAGTCTGCGGTGAATGAAAAAAATGGAATTCATGAATTTTGGCCTTCGAAGACATGTTGTACCTGGAATATGGCAAATATAAAAATTGTTTTATGTTTATAACATAATAAATAAGCTAATACCATTGTATAAAACATTACTTAAACAATGTCAAGTTAATGAAAAATAAAATTCAATTTTTCATTATTTAATATTTTAAAGGTGTATCAGTCCCCTTAAATATAAATTTGTCGTTTCTTTTTATTTCTATTTACTAATGCTGCTGAAAAAAGTATATATCGGCCTTGCAGTTGATCGGAATTACTTTTCCTTCATTCTTATATTAGAAACAAAATTGCCGAAACGTTTAATTCAGAACTAAATTTCTACAAACGTTTAAAAATATAAGTGATGATATTTGTACACACTTCAAAAATAAAATTTGCAAGATTTAATTGTAAGATTTCATTTTATAAAATATGCAAGGCTTAATTGATAAGTGAAACTCACTGTATCTATTGTAACTATCCGTCGGTGATTAAAAAAAAATTAAAATAATTCAATTTAAAACTTGCATAAGAACAGTTTATAGCCCCTTATAAAAAGCACTGTTAGCAATATGAAATCAGGGCTGCACTGACGATCTTACGTATATATACAACCATACGGACTATGAATATTAATCTAATAATTTTTCTTCTACTATAATTTCAGTGCAGATGTTTTTACCTGGTTCGTAGGTAAAGACAAATACTTGAGGATACATCCTAACGTATTTGCCGTGTCTGAGCAGTGACAGAGGAATCAAAGCATAAAGAATGACATTCATGCCGACGGAGATAAGGAACGAATAAAAAAAATTCGTAAAAGTACGGATATGAGCGAGCAGATGGGGTCGATAATCCGCCGTCTTCAGATCCTGAGTGAAACTGGATGAGACACCGTCAAGAAGCTTCCGCACATCATTTCGATGATATCTCAGAATAATTACCTGCTTTGAAGATTTGATCGGTAAAACTTTATCATTTATCAATGGAGAAAACATTCATTCACCGACTATTCTATAGTATACATTTAAGTGAATCCGCCACTTCTGAAATTTACAACTAACAATTATTTAACTTTTTTCAATTTTTAAAGAATATATAACATTTATTTTAATAGCTTTTTATGCCGTTCAATTAAAATTGACTGTGAAACTTTCAAAATCATTAGCAGGTTTCAGACTTCGGAGGTGGTGGATCCCCTTAACTGAAATTGCAGCTCTATAAGTATCCAAAATTGATGCCATATCCTGCAGTTTAAAAATGACTATAAGTGTGTTTCTCAACGTCACCTTCATGATCGACGAAAAAAAGCCAAAGTACAGTCCTATACCACTGGTCAGCATGTTGATGTTGCTCGCATACTTAACGCAAAACAGTAGGATCCCGAACGAAACGGCGCTGTGCAAAGTTACCGAGCACAGACTCAGAATATTTTGCAAAATCTTCGAATGCCTCTCTTTGACGAGCCAAAGGCCCGAGGCGAGCAACATAAACTTGAGGTGTTTTCTATAACTCTCGTATTTCACGAGCTCCACCTCCATATCGTCTCGCTCAACGAACGGACACAAACTGCGAGGAACAATTGCTCCAAGACCGATACCGATCAATCAAATCATCATCTTAGTAAATGCAGAGTTTCAGGGACATTGTTTCTTACTCTGTACAAGGCACAAATCATCGAGTTGGTGGTTCTGAAATTATAGTGTCTCCGACGGTAAGGGAGTTGCGCGAGGAACAATTAAGTGGGGCGAGGGAGGGGACTGCCGCGTCGTTTTCAGTCGTCGATGAGACGCTCTTCGGGAAGTTTGATTTGTCGCATTTGAAGAGCTACTCTGCTGAAAGAGTAAAAAGTATTCTGTAGCAATTCAAATAAAATTGAATCGATATAGAGAAGAGTTTTAGAAGGTATTGTGAATAAGATATTTAATTTATTGAGCGCGTTTTAATAATATTGGAATAGCTTCTTACATCTTTGATTACTTCTGGTATACTCAATGTTACTTTAACTAACTAATTCTTTTTATTTATTATAAGGCATGAAAATTGTCATTGTAAGATTAGTGTACGGTTGGTCGCAAGAATTTTCAAAAAACATGCAAAACGTCTGCGTACTACACCACGACAGGATGCGACAGATAGCAGCACTTTGAATAAATTTTTCATTTTTAATATTTTTAAATAACACTAGGTCATGGAACATAAAGATGTGTCTTAAATGTTCTCGCGAAATTTGAAGTTGATCGGACAAATTCGACAACATCGAAGCTCTCGTTCCAAATCTTGTGAATCTAAAAGATGTAAATAGATCAGTAAAATGTATAAATGCATATTTTTATTAAAAAAAAAATCAAACTTTGAATTTTTTTTTAAATTTATTAAAAATTTGTTGACGGCACTATACCACACACGTATGTAAAATCCTATAGATATCAACACTGCTTTATACACTGAATTTCATAACAATTTTTCGATACTGCTATAAGGACTGTTATAAAGGAACTCTATAATATTAACTTTTGTATTTTGTAAAAGTTAATAATAGATAAAGCTGCAAATCATTTTATAAAATCTCGAGTTTGACGACACATGTTTCCACTTTACACGACTGTCACTGAGACGAGTATAGGAAACAACATAGCTTAGATTTTAACAAAATATATATTTTCTTATAATTCTCGTGTTAATAAAATATAAGTAGATCTTTATTTTATTAGCTTACAAAAATAGAATATACCATTATTCATTTTGAAGATCTTCTTCCAAAGTGCAGAGTAAAAAGAAGTATGAAACGGTAGTATTGGCTATCTGCAAAAAAGCACTTTTAGATTAAAATTGTACACTACATAAAATATTTTTTCTTCACACTGCGCCGAAAGTACCACTTTCGCTCCCGGGCGCCAGGAGCGAGATTGGTAATTTCGGCGCTAGTGTGAAGAAAAATAGTATACGCACCACGGGAGTAAATTCGGACAGCCCATATCTCGTGTTTGTCCCCCTCGCCTTCGGCTCGGGTGTCAATATACACGAGATATGGACTCTCCAAGTTTTTTCCTCCCTAGGCACGTAATATACTATTTTTTATGCAGAAGGAGCATAACATTTTCCGCTATAAAAACAAATGGTTTTTGAGACAAAACGACGAGGACGTCATTCATGGATCGTTTGTCGACTGAAGTGTCATGTGAGGAGAGCAGAGTCCGAAAAGACAGTCGACACCGCAAGTAATGATCCAGATCCAGGCGAAGATAAGAACACCACGAGTGAATCAATTGGGTCGTACAAAAAAAAATTGACGCTCGTTAAAACGTTCTTTCGTTTTTATCGACAGTTTCGACTGATCAATCAATTGTTATGAGTTAATTCGTTCTTTAAGAACCTGGCTCGTGGGAGAAGGATAAATCAATCAAAAAACGCCGTTTAATAAGAAGCAAGCAATATGTTAAAAATTTATATTCAACTAAACAATTGTACAGTGTAAAAAAAATAGGTATAGTGATCAGTGTCACTTTTACTCGGATGGTCACTTCGACTGGAAAAAGCCCATTTTCTCACTCCTTGACGATGCACAACAGACTAGTGTCTCTGTCAACAACTCAAGCTTTCAAACGGCTTCACCTCCTGCTCACAGCGATTAGCATCGATATGTAACTAGCCGTGGACTTAATAATCTGCAAAGCGGAGCAATGAAAATCAACGAGTAATTGCGCATATCCAAGTTGTGAAACGAGTATTTCAGTCCGGATGAACTTACGGAGCAGTAGGTGGCCAAAGACATTGGCAGAATCTTTCCGGCCTTGATCTGCCGCGGCTTCCTCGCCACCATCATCATCGGCACGAAGCATCGCATCCGATCCCACGGCAGCAGGTACCATCGGCAGCTGTAAATCTTGAAAAGCACCTTGGAGCTCTAAAAATTGTCGAGCTGGCTTAAATCGATGCGCAGACATAACGAGATGAACGTGTGTTCCGATGAAAAAAAAAATGAGCTACAGACGACTCACCTGCGACGCGAGCTTTTCACTCGCGAAGCAATCGATGAACGTGTGAAGCGACATGGTGAAGAGAGTCCCGACGAGCGTCAGCATCTGGACGGCGGTGGGCTTCTCGCTCGAGCTGTCCAGCATCTGAAACGATCCGGCGATCGGGACACTGCTTCTCCATCGTATCGAGGACCAATCAATCTATATGTGTATATATGCTCACCCTCAGAACTTGAAAGCCCAGACAGCAGACCATAATGGACATGCAGAATATCTGGGCAGCCATGACGAACTGAAAGGATTGCTCGACCAGGCAGACCATCCTGTGTACGACGACAATTGAAAGTAATAAGCTCGACGCTTGCGTGAGGCAGAATTTGGAAATTCAAATTTCGCGCCATAACGTATATAACGGAAACGGATGATAAAAGCTATAATTGCGAAAAATCGAGACACGTATAGTCACACTCCACTATACAACATTGTGCACTCCACTAAACGAATTATAGTTTCTTATTACCTTACAGCATAAGTGCATAACGTTAAAGGGGCTATTTTGATTTTTTCATTTATTTTATATTATTTGAAATATTTAATACTTTTATTCAGCATAAACTATTAAGACTGTTATTATTACTGCTGTTATATCCGTTTTCAATGGTATTCTATCGCCTGCAGAGCTGAAGTCACATTATTTACTATGCTGCATGGGCGAGACTTCACGGAATATTTATAATTAATAATTAAAGTATAAAATTAATTTCTGTTACAGTAACTTCTCTTCTCTTAATTTCCAAGTAATTATCGTATATTCACTTTTATTTTTAAGCTCTTTCTATTCATCTGAAATTGTACATTCAAACGTTCGCGCGGTTTTGGGGGCTATACACTTTCGAGACCGCACACTGCGGTTGGCGGGAAATTCAAAATTTTCGAACTCGTCCGAGCGTATAATTTATGTAAAGCGCTCACTTGTTGAGGTGCACGTGCCTCTCGATGAAAGCGCCGAGCTCGCGCCTGCAGTCGACGATCCCGTTGACCGGCAAGCGCTGAATGCGCAGTCCCAGAATCTCGTACTGGGCGCTCGCGTGGAATATGAGGGCGCAGAAGTAGTCGTCGGGAATGGAGACGGCCATGCCCACGAAGACGCTCGCGGCCAGCTGGAACAGGTGGGTCAGCTCGAAGGCCGGGCTCCTCGAGTAGTCGTACGGATAGTACGACTGGACGAGCAGCCGGCCGTCCCCGTAGTCCGTCAAGTTGTTGATCGTGCGGATGTGCCAGCCCAGCATCGGCATGAGGATGAAGCCCGAGTAGCAGCTCGCCATCACCGAGTAGTCGGCTATGGTGACCAGTCGGCCGCGGAAGGCCTCCCGTCGCATCGTCGAATCCTCGAGTTTCGACCGCGGACGGAGATAGTCCCGCGTCGCCGAGCCGATCACCGGCTCCAATACTGTGCCGTTACGGACGTCAGAGATTATAGAGACGCGTCGCGGGATAGGGCCGGATCAAGGTCCCGAGAGACTTGGGGCCCTTCCCCCCACTCCCATATAGCGTAAGTAGTATAGACCCGTATCCGACAGACAACGAACGATTTTGAAAAGTAAGCTATATCTGAAACTATATAAGTAATTGTAGAAGTATTGATAAATAAAACTGCCGTAATTAATCTTTAAATCATTATTAATATTTGTATTTGTTTTCTTATATAAAAGAAAGCTTCCTAACTTTCGACGCAATTAAATCTTTAATAATATTATCAAACTCGAGCATTCGCAAAATCTCGGATTCAATTGATAATAATAATAATAATAATAAACGTTCTTTTCGATTCACACAATTTGCAACTGGAGGTGTTACAAATAAACGATAAGCTGTAAGAAAATATTTGGAAAAATGTCTGTCATATTTGTATCTCTCATCCAAATTTAAAACTTTTAAAACTGATAAGGAATCGTTATTGCTGTTTTTGTCCAATAAATCATTTTCATCAATGACATTTGCAAAGGTTTCGCGAGGTTGCTCTTTCAAACATCTTGTAAATTGCTCTAATTGTGGTATAAAATTAGGTTCCAAGACTTTTTTACAAAACTTTACTAAAATTTCAGCGCTCTATCTAAATTATTATTTATTATTTATTATTTATTATTATTTATTCTTTTATAAGGTTAGCCACAAGACCAAATAATTTATTATACCTGTAATAAGCAAAACGTTTAATACTTGAAATTAATTTGTTATATATATATTGTATGTATTGTATATATGATTTGATATATATTCTATGAGTTTCAGATATAGCTTAATTTTTAAGCTCATTGTTCGTTCTGTGTAGGGTATGATTTTTTTTTATATGGTTTATATTTTACATAAATGTTAGGATCGTGGGCTGCAGTCCCCAAAGCCCCTCGCCCCCTCCTCTTAATCCAACCCTGACTGTAGATCGAGAGCTACGGAGAGTTTCACTGTGTACATATGTGTAAATCCAGGAAATTTCGGAAACAATTCGGACGGAAAAGTTGCAAAAAATTTTCTTGAAGGCACATCTATCAGTCCTGTTTTTTCTTATTCCTTAGGTCATTTCGGCATACATGGGCAATCTTAGTGTATACTTTTTTGTAAGCAAAAATGACTCGAAAAACCGAGAAATAATTATAAAAGTCCATATAGTTTTCGAGAAAAAGGTATATGAAATCTTTTTTTTTCTTAATTTTTTTCTCTTTCAGAACGACCTAAGGAACGAGAAAAAACAGGCCTGGTATAGGCGTGCCTTAAAAAAGAACGTTTGCAATTTTAGGGGAGAATCCAATATTTCCTGCGGATATGCGCATATACCTGTTTTGCTGCGCCAGACGAAGAAGAGCTTGATGCAGGAGATGAGGGTGGGACAGCTGGTGATGAGGTTTTCCAGCAGTAGCGGCAGCTGCTTCACGACGATCGCCATGGCGTACATCTGGGGTAGGAAGAGGCCGAAGAACATGACGAGGATCATGAAAGGTACTCGCGACCGGCTTCGCAGGGAGTTTCTCTCCTTCGGCCAAACGCCCATCAATCGCAAGCCGAAGCGATTCACGCCGAGCGCCCAGTCGAAATCTAGAAAATTTCTTCTTCCATCTCACGGCGCAGCACTGCCCAATGTGTTTACAGGTTGACTTACCTTTCAGCCGATTATTCTGTTGCCGGTATCCCATCGTCGCAGAATACCGCGTGCCTCGCATATATTCATGTAGTTTCTCGGGAAGCTACACGTGTATACAGTCAAACCCGCACTGAGAAAAAAAAGCAGTAATTTTCACAACTGCGTAAAGTACGAAAAAGTACAAGAAATTATAGTAATCTGAGCACATGCCGTTATTCAGAATTTTTACTACAGTTATGCTGATATTCACAATTTTAAGTTCGAGTATTACGAGTCACAGTAGAAAAATTACTGTATTACTTATGGTAAAAATTATGTTTATTAAAATTTACTATATAAACTGGTGAAAATTATTTTTGTTTGAGATTATACAATAGATTCAATTCGTATATTAGATCCAAAGTTTTTCGCGTAAGGATTCTGTTTAGGTGAGCGGTGAACGCTCCTGACTGCAGTTCCGGAGGTCCAGGTTCCAATCCAGCCCAAGGCAAAAAAATGTTCTATCCTTCAATTTAATTCAGTAAACAATTAATAAACGATAATAATAATCATAAAATAATAATATTCCACAAAGTTAAAAACAGATAAACAAAAAAGAAATTTTAAATTATTTCAACCAAAATAAAAATTTCTCTACTGTATTGTAAACGTTAGTATTTAGGAAGGCCTGCCCATGATTCACTATAATTTCTGTAACTTTTCGTACCGAACGTTTGAAAAAATTAGTGCATATTTCTCTCGGTATTTTTTCTACGCGCAGAGTATAACGAGACCGCGATACCTCCTCGCGGCCTTGAGGCCTTGGCTACTGGAGGAAGTCGACGCAAGAAAAATCACGACAAGACTACCCGCTCGGAGAAGACAAGTCTGCGGGTGGGTTGAAGCGCGACGCATCGATTCGAAAGGCAATATACGGGTTTTTGCATAAATTATGATCGAGCGCCTGCGAGACGGCAGTTCTCGAAGCTCAAGTTCGTTCGGCGCAAGGGGATAAAAGGCTTGCGTGCCGATAATTTTCTTTTCCATATCGCGCGGTCGGCGTTACAATGCCTTTTCTATCTATCTATCTATATATATATATCTGTGGATACGTGTGTCGCGTAAGTCGGCGTCGCGAAAAGTTCGCGGTAATTGCCGTGCAAAACTTTTATTTTTCTCGGCAAGTGATTGAGTCGCGACTCGGGGCTACGTATATACTCTTATAAAGTTCGCTATGCCATTATCGCGCGACACATTGTATTCTCTCATCTAAATATTAGCAGAATATTGTGAAGTTTCTATATATTCGTGGTGCGCGTGATTTCTCACTCCCTCGTTAAATTTTGTCGATAAACGATTTTGTTTCGACGACTAGGCGGACGATCGTTTACGCGTGACGGAAAATTTAATGGAAAATTGAAAATACGTGACAATAACTCGATCGAGATAGAGCAAACATTTTCCCGATCGCGAATGTGTGTCATGAGGGTGAGTAGGGGGGCGGCCGTTAGGTTCTGGTGTAGCATCTGGTGACATACGAAAAATATTATAATCCCAGGAAAAAAATGTTTCATTTTACATTTAAAGATGTTTTGAGATTTTTAAATTTCAAAAATACTTATAAGATACTTTGATATGCGTATAAAGCTACAGCAGACCATTACCGATGTACAAACAATTTGGATGAGAAGAGTGTAGTCGAAGGAGTACACGATCTATCTCACACATGATTGTATGAAATTTTAGCATAACATAGAAAACTTTATAACTTTAGAAAAGTTGTGAAAAAATAACAAAATTACGATGTTAATTTACGCACTTTTTACCTATGAGATTTTCTTTCATATTAAAAAATAAATAAAAAAAATAAAGAAATGCAAAGTGATGCTTTGGTCGTAAATTAATTTGTATTTCTATACATCAACGATCTATACTTCATCATCTTGAAAATCCTCCACGTTTTCTTTTACTGCTTACATATTCTCACTGAAGCAACATTTCTCTACCAAATCCTCTGTAGCTGAGTCTACTCAGAATTTCTCAGATTGATTCTTAAAATTCCATTGAGAAAAGCCAGCGCGAATGATCTCGAAATTCCGATTCCCTTTGTGTGTACAACTGGATGAAGAAATGATGCTTGTCTTAGTCAGTGATGTTGGATATCTTGCGAATGTCGAAGCCGAAAAACGAAGCTACGGTAAAATCTGCGTATACACCATCCAAGACAACGTATCCATTTGATGGTACTAGGTAAGCTTCGCTTCATGACAATCCTGACTTGATTACTGGACGCAAGACTTTTTTGTGGAGACAGACTATCGAAGAACTGACTATGGCCATACCTCCTTGTGAGAATCAATCCGGTACTACAGCAGACTACAGACGTAGTTTTGGTGGTTGCGTATATATACTTACCAGAGAGGTTCCTGAATAATTGATGTGAAGTTTGTCTGGCAACTTCATCGCGTGACGATAGCTTCCTTTCAGGACAAAGTAGCCACTGACGAAGCAAAATGTGCTCAGTATTGTACGAGCGTTGGCAAGTGGAAGAATATACGATGGCCACTAATCTTACTGTAAGCAGACGCTGCGGTGTTTATTTTATCAAAGACTGTTTGCTGCAGCCCTTGATCCTTGCCGAAGCAGTGCTGTATCGCATGCAATATTATTAGTTGCACCGTTGTCGTCTGTATTAATTTTTAATTGCTGAATGTGTATATATTCGTTAAAAGAAATAATGATGAGAAGAATTTTGTGCAGTGAAAGGTCGTGGAACTGGTAGCTATGCTGTTAGAAAATCGCGAAACTACAATTTGCAAAGTATCAAAGGTATGTTGTATGGTATACGTTATAATTTATTCTCTTACATTAGTTTCTGAAATTAATATGTATCGGGCAGAATAAATTTATGATTTTTGTTAGCTTACGGTATTCACTTTGGCATATAATATAATACATAATATATAAGCGTTATATAACTGTAAAAATAATGTCTATATTGATCTTGTTATTATAAATATATAGTATATCTGTGCATATCTGATTATAAATAAAATATTGTTTTGTTTTATAGGATATTTAACACCAAAAATAGATAACGTCATCAGGTACTGAATCAAGTTTTAAGTTGTACAGATTCGATTTGTGTTCGGTGGGCTTGTCATCTTACAGGCTACATGGTATGTTGAGATGAGCGTTAGTTATGGACTTGAGTTCGATAATTTGCTAAAAACTATGATCCATCTTGTGACCACCCGACAAAAATATCCCGTTCGAAATAATGAAACCTAATTTATATTTTTATATTTAGGTGACAAATAACTTTTGAATTATATAGAATTATTTTCGAACGATAGTTTTGCCTATTAAATGAAAATATTTATATTAGAAATTAACTCAATTTAATTCATTTAATAACCGATCGATTTTGAGGAGCTTCTGTGAATCTTGTATAAGTGAGCAACAAATGGGCATCGATAAAAATGTCGAAGACTTGCAAATAGTTATAATGATTTGCATTTGAACAGCAACTGTTTTGAATACATTACTCTTCATTTAAGAAAATTAATGTATGTTAATATAGAATATATTGAATTGAACTCTATTTTAATATTTCATCCTTTGTTCGCTAGATGCGGATCAGAATTTTTTATGTCCCACTAGTAAAATATCGAACTCATTTTTATAAGTGAAATCATAATACCGCTTCCGATATTCATTTTCGAAACTTTACTGATTTTTTTACCAGTTGAATCCTTATTCTTATCCTCGACCTTGCTTTATCTTCTTCCTCATCCTCATCCTCGTTCATGCCTGTATCCTTTTCCTTCTCAATATTTTTCTTATCTGTAGTGGCTTGCATCTATATAATTTGAAAAATAATCGTAAAAATTAATAATATGCATTCTTTCTTAATTAGTATCGATAAACGTATTTGTTTGGGGAAAATATTTTTGTTTTCGCACTCCTATATCACAATTCCGCGCACACTATCTTGTCTGCACACAGCAAGATAAGCATGGCAATTTTATCGTATTTGCAATTCTTATTTTTTTCAAAATTGTATTGATTCAGAATACATCTGAAACTAACGTAATCGCGTATGAAATTACATCAAGCACATATAATAGATGTAAAATCAAACGTTTTAATGGCTTATCAGTTTTGCAGAGAGTTCTCTCTTCCATAAAATATATGTAAAGCTGAAATTGCGCGCAACAGTATCATTAGTATTACACTTAATTTCAACGCTTTAATATTTACAAGACGCATTGAAACGCGTGAAAACCATTATTGCTTTGCAGCTGAAGTAAAAATTGAAATGAGGTGTATGATTTTCTTCATTGGCCTTGCTTTCCTTTTCGGTAAGTAAACAACTTACTGCAATACAGGAATATTACGAATTATTACTAGATTTTCTTTTTTTAATTTGAAAAAAAAACTCTTTCACGGGATTCGCTAGCCACTAATGACCCGTCACTAACGGGTACGATAAAAAGTGCTTAGATACAATAAATATAATGAATTACATAAATCCAAGAGATAATTGCTCTTCGTCTCGGTATTACCTATCGGCGCACACAGTTTGGAATCAAAATATTCAGGCATAGGAGAGAAAAATGTGAATACGAAAATCAGTAGTCGTAACCTGACGTAACTGCTTCTGCTGACTGCTACTGATTTTCGTTATTTTGATTCCAAACTGTGTACGTCGATAGGTAATACGGAGACGGATATATTAACTATCTCTTGGATTTGCTTAATTTCTTATATTAATTGAATCTCAGCACTTTTTTCATCGTACCGTTAGTGACGGGTCATTAGTGGCTATCGGGTCCCTCATACTTCTATCTTACATAAATTTATAAGACATTAATCGAGTTCGCATCCACAGGAAAGATGAGTGCCTCGCTCAGATCAAGGATCATCGGTGGCAAGGACGCTGACGTAAAGGACTTTCCTTACCAGGCATCGCTTCGCGTTGAAAACACAATTGTCTGCGGTGCTTGCATCGTCAGCGATAGGCACGTTCTTACAGCCGCTCACTGCATAACTCGGAACCAGCGCATCGTCGCGCCCTATCGCGACGTGAGCGTCAACACCGGTACCAGTAGCTCAAAAGAGACCGGTAATTCGCGTCGTATCGCCAGTGTCACAATACATCCGGAATACACCGGTACTCTGAGGACGTCTTTTGCCAATGACATCGCGGTTATTACGGTGAGTTCATTTTCGTTCTTAGTCGCTCAAAACTCGGCGGGCAACGACGATTTCAGCTCGCGGACAAAATCGTTTTCGACGAGCATCAACGGAAGATCAAACTGACCAGCCGCGACGTCACCAGCGGTACGGAGGCCGTCATCGCCGGCTGGGGGCGCACCAGTCTCACCACTAAAGATCTTTCCGTCCAGCTCCAGATGCTGAAGATGAAGGTCCTCGACAGTAACGACTGCCAACTGAAAAATACTTATGCAATTTTTAAGGGACAGCTCTGCGCGTACTATAAGATACGATACGGCCCGTGCTTCGTGAGTTACCGACGAATTTCTCGATTAAGCGATCGTTAATTATCTCAATTGATTGCGCTTATTTTTGTGTCTAATAATATTGTGTAACGATTCTGGTACAGGGCGACAGCGGTGACCCTCTAGTCGCTAATGACGAAGTTGTTGGCATTGCCTCTTGGGTTTTTGACGGAACGTGCGCCACTGGAATACCCGATGTCTACACGAGCGTCTTCGCTTACAGAGACTTCATTGAGTCCGTGATGAATAATATGTATTGGACAGAGGGCTCAACGTTTAAACGACTTCTTCAAATGTTTAGCACGATGTAATAATTAAACTGATGATCTCGTTATCAATAATTTTATAAAATTAAATTTTACTAGAATACATTTGTACTTATGTGTATACATACTACGTATAATACCTTGTCAGAGAATATATTCAATAGTAAGTCTAATAGCTCTTAGCCTCATTGCTGCGAAGGAATTGGCCAATCCATAACGTAGTTGTGTCCGATTGGATACGATGTTATCGAATTGTCAAATTGGTGTTCAATATTTTAACATGATAAAAATAATGTTTTGCCTCGCGAATCATTCTCGCTGCAACAAGCTGAACAATTACAAAGTCAAATACACCTATAATGGCACCTGGTAAAAGTGCAAAATAAAATTTTCCTAAAACATACATTTCGAACATGCGAAGCTTTACACTGACACAAAAACTCAACGATTCATCGCCGATTGGATAAAGGCTCTATGAGTATAGACATTTGAGAAAATGTTAGGCTTTCCACTTCCACATTCTCCATACATGATCACGGACATGACACCAACCAGTTCGTTGGCAATGACTAGTGGACCGCCGCTGTCACCCTAAAAGAACAGACGAAATATCGTTAGAACGTAACAATAAAAGGGCGCGGAACAATTTAAAGGGGATCCGTCTGATTTAAAAAATCTGAAATTATAAACATGATTTTTAAAATTTAAAAAGATTTCTAAAAAGTAGTGAAACTAAATTTTTCGGAGCTATTTTGAGCTTAACGTATCCTCAAGACAGAATACAGAATTTCAAGAGATACGTACGCAGAAAATGATTTCAAATTTTTTCTACACGCTTGTTATCGTATTAGTTACAGTATGAATGTAGGAATTTCGATTTTATTGAGTAGAAGATTCTTTATAAAATGAAAATGAAAAAATTATTGCTAAATTGTTATTTTAACAAATTATTTTCACTCTTTATTTTTTACTGCTACTGAATCAAATCGAAATTCCTGCATTAATATGATAACTAATACCGTAACGTGCATGTAAAAAAAATTTGAAGGACAGTGCCAAAATTCATCGAACACTGCGTTTTCTTTCTTGATGCTACACTAGGCTCAAAACAACCCCAAAAAATTTAGTTTCACTGCTCTCTAGACATCTTTTCAGATAAAGGTGCTTCAGTCAAGTTCAAACTAACTCTGAAATTTTTAAAATCGTTTTTAGTTTCAGATTTTATAAGTGGCAGGTCCTCCCAAGTGCTTTATATCGAACTTACCGAGCAGGATCCCTGCCCAACGCTGCTCATGCCGCAAAAGTGTCTCTCGCCGAGCGCGTAACCGGATGGCAGATGCGGCTGGCAGTGCGTATAGGTGAGGAGCGCCATTTCGAGCTGCTGCAGCCGAATCGAAGCCACGCGAACTCTGTTCGAGGTGTAGCCCCAGCCGGTCAACGTACCTCTGCTGCCGCTTACGACGTTGTGCTTTACCAGACCGATTTTCTGGCTGTTTCTGCTGAACCTCATTTTACTTGCGAGCTGAGGGTTCGATATTCGTGAGTATGTATACTTATAGTAATAATAAGACAACTATTTTATTACGAATAAATTTTTTTTGCAAAAACCGCAGTTACTTCTTTAATTAACAATCGAATAGGCATGTGAATATCCCTTTTTTTTATTGTAATTTTGTTAAATATTGAGTTCACGTAACGCTATTCATAAGTGGAAATTTTCCACAAGCAACCCTCAGAAAGATAATGTTGTTGCAATATGAATGATGTTGTTAATGCGAATAGTATTATTTTAAAGGAATGACAAAGCAAATTAAAAATTCAAATTTGGCGCCAATATGTAGCAGACGAGACGGCTGCATACTAATTTGCTTATAACAGAGAGTAAAACAAAATTCTGAACGGCATACAATTATTCATCATTTTAGTATAAAGTATAATTATGCAGTGGAGGGCAACTATAATACGCGTTGCTTTATTGAAATTATGTTTTACAATTTAAGATAAGCGAATCAGCTGTGCGTTTGAATTTCTTATTTGACTTTTGTACTCTCTCGATTCGATTACATAAACTGAAGCAAAAATTGATTGAATCTATCACAAGTGTAACTAAATATTGTTCGATCGTTAACAAATTTTCCAGCAATTCCACCAAAATACTATTAAAATTTTGCATCAAAAGAAGCGATAGCAAGCGACAAAATGAATGTACTTTAAGAACGGCGATGTCATTGTCAAAGGCTGTCGTCTGGCTGCCGGTGTATCCTGGATGAACCGTGATACTGGCGACGCGGTAAGACATGCCAATCTCTCTGGAGCTACTGGTATCGGTGTTGACGGTCAGATCGCGGAATGGCGTGAATTCGTTTCTGACGCAGTGAGCAGCTGTCAGGATGTGCCAATTGCTGATGATAATGCCGCCGCAAAAGTGTTGACCGAGTTCTCGAAGCGACACCTGGTAGGGAAAGTTCTTTATATCTGCATTCGCGCCACCAACGATCCTCGGTATGACAGACGCGCGGACGTTTTCTGTGAATATATTTAGCAATATGTTAATTATGTTACTAGAGGCGTAAATCGTACTTTACGGCATGATGTGTATATAAGCGTACGAGAGCGGTTAGGGTCGTGTCATAAAGGATGACTTAGGACACGATTATCGTAAGATTTTTTTATAGTTATAGGCACTAGTATGAACCCGCTGCCATGGCTATCTGTGCAATTAGTAGTCCATTTCGGAGCGTATAGCGATTATGTTAAATATAGTCCTATAATGGATTACTTCTGACACCGATAGTCGTGGCATAAGAGCGGATTTATGACACTGATTTATGTGATTTGATTTTTTTGTAAGACGTATCCTAATGGTAAATTTAACAATTTATGGGTGGAATATATCTATTGTGAAAGTATGTTAAATTGACGTTTATCTAGATATATTGGTAATACTTCGAACAGAATTTTCGATATAATAACGTATGACGAAGAATTTTGATCAGAAATTCTGCTTAGAACACGCTCACCTAAGTAAATAAGATGTGTATGAACGATAATGTAATACAAACGTAATTATAATTTATCTTCATAAAAATTTATAAGCGATTGTATGCTTGATTATTTTTTGAAGAACAATTATTAATTATGGTGTACATTAATAAGTCGTGCACTAACCAATAAGGAAAATAGAGAAAGCGAAGAAAAGCATGCACTTCATTATGATTTTTTAAGTTGCACATACGCGTTAAAGTTTTTATTGTAACAACGTCTTATATAGTAAGTCTTTATCAGAACTGATATAATGCGATTCTAAAAAACTTATATTTTACGGGGAAATACACATAATTTACGCAGATAAGAAATAAATGTAAAGGTTAACTGATAAGTTGTACGAATGCTTAGTATTTTTTGATCGATTTTTTCGTTGACTCATTGTTGAAATTTCAATTCACGTCAGTCAACATCCACAAAATTGACAAAGTTATATATACGTATTAGTGGAGTTTAGCCTCCCCCCTCCTGCTCGCTTCGCTCGTCAATCATCCCATTTCGTTTTCACGTATATTTAGATTTTTAAAATAGCTTTAAAAATTTGCTTTTACGAAGAATAAATTTCGTAACGGTGAAAATTTTGAATATTTTCTGGAAGTACAAATTTTAAGGATACAACAGGCATGTTTTTAAAATATATTTTTTTAATATACATGTTTCTTCGTCATTGTCTTATTTTTCTATTTTCTTTACGCCACCCGAGGGCTACATAGACAAGCGCTTTTTTTACAGCGTTGGTGAGGGGAAATGAGAAGGGGGTTAGGGGAAGTGAGAAGGGGTGAGGGGAAATGAGAAGGGAGTGAGGGGAAATGAGAAGGAGGTAAGGGGAAACGAGAACGGGGTGAGGGGAAACGAGAAAGGGGTGAGGGTAAATGAGAAGGAGGTGAGGGAAAATGAGAAGCGGTTGAGGGGATGTGAGAAGGGCATGAGGGGGCATGAGTGGGGGGGCTTCTTGAAACGGCAGCGGTGGGGGCGAAAGATCTTTATAATAGAGATAAGAACCTGACTACGCCTCGTAACGATACTTTTTCTGTACGAGTTATCGTAATGAAAAACAAGGCATTGAATTGAACAGAATGAAATGATGAACCATTGTTCTGAACTCGAGTAATTTACTTAAAAAATGAATTTCTAATAAATATGTGTGTATAAAGAAACAGTCAGTTTACGAATTTTTTTTCAAAGTACGCCATTTTAATATTTGTTAACAACAGTGCATTGTGATTCAAGTGTGTGTGAAATAAAGATATTCATTGAAGCATAGTTTATGGTGCGAACATAGCGACCATTTTGCGCATGCAGTCTACTTCGAAATTTTTATTTCACACAAGCTGCGCACTTATGAAAAATGAAATATCATACAGCAAGTGTATCGAAAAAATTATTTGTGTGAAAGATTCTGAAAGAAAATTATATGCGTAAAATTGCATTTTTCATGGGTGCATAGCATGCGTGAAATTCTAAATTCTCAAATCGAAATTATGCCAACATAAAATTTTTATTTCGCGCAAAATACTTATTTGTCCTATTCTCGCTTGGTTTGGTAGAGTTAAAAATAACGCAACTGGTAGCTATATTTAATAACCTTATCTCATAAGAATCATATATAGATAAGTAATCCGTATAATATGAACATTCGATAATTGAAACTGACTATCGTCTACTGTGACTATATATATCCATTCAGGATTTTTTTCAAATTTTTTGTTGTAGAATTTGTCAATCTTCCCGTGACAGTTTCGGGAAGATTAGAAAATCGCACAACATGGAATTTTAACCACCAAGTAACTTGTACATTTTTTTGCACGAATAAATTAATTAATATAGTAATGGTTTAGCTTTTGATAACAAATCGGCCATCAGGTCATTGCATATGAATTCGACTGCAAGCGATGGTTTTAATTAGCTTGATAAGTCTTTTGGAACACATGCGATCGCACATTTTCAAGGATTTGATAAAAAAGTAATACTGGAGCAATGGAAAGAAGGAAAATGAGAATGTATGAGGAAGTCGTCTTGTATGATTCAATATTGATGAATATTGCTACATAAGATTTGATGTTATACGGATAATTAATTCAATTAATTTATGCAGATTCATTGTATTGAGCTGAGCCATATTCGGTGGCTATTAAATAAAATATGGAAGGCCTTGAACACAAAAAATCATTTAATTGCAATACTTCGTGAATCATTCTAATACGAATTTTTTTTAACAACTTATATTTGGATGTTGATAAATTCTAGAAATTACGAAACATTATGTCTTTTCGTTAAATTATTTTTGTTATATTACTAATTTTTCAAACTTGTGACGTCATTGTTATGGATCTACACTTGGAAGCTTTGTAATTGAGGATACCTACAAGAATCAATACAACTTTAAATGTTAGCGCAAAGTACGATAACTAATTTATTTGATCATCGTGATTATGCATTGGAAATCTTTTAACCTTGTGATTCTGTGATATCGAATCGATACTGTTTACACAGACTATTACAAGTTTTTTCGCCAGTAAATCACGATTTGTTTGTAAAGCAATTGAACAGTTTAGCACATTTTGACAAGATACTGAAGTGGATTCTATCGTTTCTTATCTTAATGAATGAAAATCTGTATTAATGTCACCGATATACTTTAAGAATTCCACTTTGGATCGTTATTATTTTGTTACGTACTTGGGCTTAATTGATTGATTTGATTTCTTTGACATTACTTTATCTATTGCTTAGTCTTGATTAGTTTGCTCGCTGTGAAAGCTGCTTCTGGGAATTTGAACGAGCCTATATCGTTTGTCATATTTCTCTAATGTTAATTTCTTTTCGATCTATTTCTTTTTATTTTTGTTTTTTGTTTTTAAATTAATGTATTTAAGCAAAGTAGATCCCCTATTATGTTCATTCTACTTATCATTTCGCTCGAGCAGAAATTGGCACGTGAACTACGTAAACGCCTTCCGCACTTGTATTGAAATGTACTTTTTATGAAAGAGTAATTTTCTATTAAACAATGACTTTAATGACATTTCAATGACAAACTTTCATGATAGATTTACGATGAAATAACAGTTAGATAACTGATTACTGCGAAATTACAAATGCTTAATATTAATGATTTAATTTTTATTGGTCAAAATAAACATTTCTGTTTTGTGGCAGTGCGATTTCGCACAACTGGGCTAAAATAATTTATCCAAATATTGTGAATAAATATTTTACTAATAAATGCGTCATGCTCAACCAAACACTGATTTTAATAAAATTTGAATCGCAAACATAGTAAGGTCAGTATATTATTATCGTAATTTTGATACTTATCAAATTAAGCAACACAAAATTAAGAGGTTACTACTGAAGTTAGTCTCAAGCCCTTTCGCAGTTAAGAGGACTGATACACCTTTAAAATGTTAAATAATGAAAAATTGAATTTTATTTTTTTATTAACTTGACATTGTTTAAACAATGTTATATATAATGGTATTACCTTATAAACAATGTTATCAATACATAAAACAATTTTTATATATGCCATATTCCAGGTACAACATGTCTTCGAAGGCCAAAATCCATGAATTCCATTTTTTTCATTCACCGCAGACTTTATAGTTGAATCTGGGATTCAGAGAGCTCTCTGGCAGGTACAGATCTGCTTTAAAAACATGCAGTTTCCAGGTAAGTGTGGGGATTTACAAATAATTAAGATTCAAAAAGTTAGATACAATTTATTACAAAAGTTAGTTAAAAAAGTGTAAAAATTAATTATAAATATTCTTCTTAAATTGTTTATAACTTTTCTGAATCTGAATTGTTTTCAAATCCCCACACTCATCTAGAAACTATATGTTTTTAAAGCAGATCTTCATGAATTTTGGCCTTCGAAGACATGTTGTACCTGGAATATGGCAAATATAAAAATTGTTTTATATTTATAACATAATATATAAGCCAATACCATTGTATAAAACATTACTTAAACAATGTCAAGTTAATAAACAATAAAATTCAATGTTTAATTATTTAACATTGTAAAGGCGTATCAGTCCCCTTAAATAAGAAAACTGTGCACGAGAACGATCGAATTCGCAGCAGATGAACAACGTCGTCTACACTCGAAAGCAACTCGAACAAAAGTTTAATCCCAACAATTCCATAAAAAAATTCTGCCTTCCGTTTTACACTTGGCGTATCAAGAAAAATTTTCTCCCAAAAGCACAAGCACTCGTGGCAACCGCATGCAACACCAGCACAATCCTTCTCCTAGCACCTCTTTCAAGCGACTAAACTCGCCCCGTGTTGTACCCCTTCTCCCCCAGCACTGCGTATATACGTCTCCCACTTCGCAATCACTCCTTTTCTCCCTTGGCCTATACTTACGCGCAGTGAAGCAGTGGCTCAGTAAAGTTTAATCGCCCCGAGCCAACATCTCCAACTCGCCAGAAGACAAGAGCTTTTTTCCCCCGATCGATCGTCGACTTCACCGCAATAACGCGGACTCGCCGTCGCCGTGATTGTTCTTCTTGTAGCCCGAGCAGCGCGACGGGGGGGAAGTACACGCGATGGAGCACGAGGTAAAGAGATACCACAGGTACAAGAGGAGCATCGCGTTCTTGCTGATAGGCTCGGGTATCTGGCCGAGCCACAGCCAGCACCCCGAGCGCCTCAGGACTTTCCTCAGCTTCTGCTCGGCCGTCTCCAGCGGCGTCACGGCCTACGGCATCGTCGCCTTCTGCAAAGTCCACGTCACCAACATCAACGTCCTCACGAGGGGCCTCGGCCTCATGATCAGCTTCCTCTCCTCCTGGCTCAAGGTTCACTTGGAATCTCGTATGTACCAGTGCGCCAGACGTCAACGCCAACCTCTCTGCCTTGATTTCCAGGTGGTCATCCTGGCGGTGCGGAGGAAGGATATGCTGAGCCTCGACAGAGGCGTCTCGGCCCAGTTCGAGAAGGACCTCGAGAGGCCCGAGTACAGGCCGCACTTGCTCGTCTACTTTTCCTCCTTCGCCAAGTACTTCTATCTCTTCGATTACTCCGTGGCGCTCAACATCAGCATGATGGTGTTCGGGCCGATACTCGCGCTCCGGAAGGGCAGCTACATAAGGTCCTATCCGGTGCACGTGCCCTTCGAGTACGAACCAGGTGCGCAGTGTTTTTGCAGTTTACGCGTTGTACGTTGTACGGCAGGTTCGTAAAAGGAATACGGTATACGGGTGATTTGCCGAAAAATGGCATGATTCACCGGCCAAATCGAAGAAATAGTATATTACTACCCAAGGCCAGTAAAATAAGAAATGTCTCAGATCACATGTAATTGTCGGCCGAGGCGAAGCCGAGGTAGACAAACATGTGATCTGAGACTTTATTTTTTACTGGCCATGGTTTGTATACTATTTTTCTTCTCGACGTTGCCGGAAAGCGGCAACTTCAATTCGCGCAGCGGCCAGAAAGTTGGCGCTTTCCGGCCGGAGGGGAGAAAAGGAAGTTTCGTCGAGGGGAAAACTGATAGTGGTTTTTTTTTATCGTTTAAGGTATAAAAAAACATGGTTTATTCGCGAAACAGCTACGACTATTATTAAAATTTTTTGCACAAGATTAACGTGAGGAAATTTCTGGATTCGTTGAGGAAGTGACAGCTACGGATGTGTCATTTTCACACTAATGGTTATGATGTGAAGAGCCATTGCAAGATAATCAAATGTCCTTTTAGGTGCTTATTTAGCTTTATATTTACAAAATTTTGGCTGTATTTAAGTAACGAATACATGTAATTATCGCTGCAATAACGAGGGCTGCGGAGGTGACGTTTTTTTTACCACATTGAATCCGTGCAAAAAAAAAAAATGTTTTAACATCCTGTAAAATTCAAATCTCATGGAAAAATTTGTTGTAAATGTCATTGACTGCAGTGGTGTTTATAGCGATCGGATTGGCTTACTGGCGGAAAATAGACGGAAAATTCAAAATGCGAAAATTAAATTTTTAATATAATGGGGCTCAGACAAGAGAAAGTTGTAAATTATCTCCTCCTTTAACAAATTGCTATATTTTGGGCAAGCCTAGTTGCATATTTAAAGTCCCGCAACATTTTGATTAGCAACGTTCTGTTTGGCGACGTGTTACGGAGGTGACATTTTAGCTACATTTACTACAGCCATTAATGCACATTTAACAAAGTGACTTAAGTATACAGCCTCACTTTTTAAATACATTTAATAGAATATTTTTGTGTAATTGCGAATTCGATAACGTTTAAATACGGCAGTGTAGGGGGGGGGGGTATGATGACATGCCATACGCCACTTTTCTGCAAATCACCCATACGCGTAAAGGCTTTGTTTATTAAATTCTCGAAATTGCATCAGTTTACTTCTTTGTAACTAGACGCATGAATTATTTTAACGATAAAACGACGCACGCACTAGATGCACGAGTAGATAAAGTCAAAGTACAGCCAGCCACGCGATTTACCGAAAGTGTACACACCCATAGAAATACCTATTGCTTCACCGCACCAATTGCGTATACTGAGAGAAAATGGAAAGCAGGGTTGCAAAGAATCGATTCAATTTTGAATTTAATTCGATGAAATTCACAATTCATTTTTGAATTGTGAATTCTAGTACAAACAATTCACGATTCATTTTTGAATCGTGAATTATACGACAAATAACTCACGATTCAATGTGAATCGTGAATTGTTTGTTGTATAATTCACAATTCATTTTTGAATTTGGAATTATACGACAAACAATTCACAATTCAAAAATGAATCGTGAATTGTTTGTTATATAATTCACAATTCAAAAATGAATCGTGAATTGTTTGTTATATAATTCACAATTCAAAAATGAATCGTGAATTGTTTGTCCTATAATTCAAATTTTTGCAACCCTCCATTGGAAAGGCGGCGTAGCCCACTGGTCGATCTGGCTGTTCGAGGCCCTCAGCGGCTACTACTGCTTCTCCGTAACCGTGGGCGTCGACTCGGTTTTCGGTCTCTACGCCCTCCACGTGGTCGGCGAGCTGCGTCTCCTGTCGCACAAGCTGGAGAACCTCAAGTCCAGCCGCGACTACCGCAGGGACCTGAGGGAGTGCGTGGAACGCCAGACGATGCTGCTCGAGTCCCAGCGGCTGATGCAGCGCGTCTTCGGCTTCCTGGCCGTCTGGCTCGCCGTCACCTGCGCCGTCGTCATGTGCTCCATCATCTTCCAGTGCACCGAGGTGCGTGTCTGTGCGTCCTTCAAAAAACCAAAACGCACACTGAGAAAACAAAGCACTGACTTTTAAAGAGTGCGAAAAAGTACAAGAAATTTTAGTAATCCGAGCGCAGACTGCCATTATCAGAATTTTTAAGTTTTAGTAAAAAATTACTATATTACTTATAGTAAAAATTATTTTTGTTTAAGATTATAAATACAATCAATTTATACATTAGATTCAAAGTTTTACGCGTGAGAATCCTGTTTAGGTGAGTGGTTAGTGCTCCTGACTCAAGTCCCCGGAGTTCCAGGTTCGAATCCCCAGCCCCCAAGTAAAAAATTTTTAATTTCCATGTTTCAATTTAATTCAATAAATAATAATGATAGTAAAATGATAATGTTCTACAAAGTTTTTAAATTACATCAATCGAAATAAAAATTACTATACTGATATTGTGAAAATTAATGTTTGGGAAGTCTTGCGCATGATTTAACTACTGTAAATTCTCGTAACTTTTCGTACTGGACCCTTGAAAAATTAATGCACATTTCTCTTAGTGCAGGCGAAGAGCATGTCCGCTTACCGAGCGATCTACCTGGTGTGCTACTGCTTCCTCAAGCTGGTCCAGGCCTACACGTACGCGTGGTTCGGCAACGTCATCGCCGTGGAGGTGAGCCGTCGACGACCGGTTGGGATTGGGATGTTACACGATTGTAACTCTGTTGTCGAAAAATTCGCAGAGCGAGCTGTGCTTGCAGTCGACTTACAATTCGGGCTGGCCGGATTCCCCTGACCTGAGCTTCAGGAACGACGTCCTCATCATGCAGTCGCAGAACGTCATGCAGTTCAACGCCGTCGGCGTGATGATCGTCCGGTTGGACATGTTCTCGAAAGTAAAGTCTGATCGCTCTTTGGATATGTATATATGTACCGAATTCGTCGGTCTGTTAATCCGTACCTTACTTTCCTTTTTGTAGATCCTGCAAACTTCGGTGTCGTACTTCTTCCTCCTGAGGACGCTGGAAGAGAGTATGAGGGACAAATAGCGAGCCAGTGCGTCTTCTATATTTTTCATGTATTTCAGTGTCTGCGGAGAGAAGGATCTATTAAATACGAATTATTTTGAATCTATATCCAGAGCAGTTTATTGATTCGATTGAGCTGGAGTTCATTGTCATTGCGAGTAGGAGGAATCAAATGGTATTCTATAAGTAAATTATCTGCTAAAATAGTGTTCGGTCAGCATCGCTCGCTTTTCTTCCATAACGAGAAGGTCATTACTCTGCAGTACTTTCGACGAAGCTCGCTGACGTACGGCAACTCTTCCGCTTCTATCGAGAATTTATCTTATACTCTTTAACTTATAGTTGCTGTAATTTCCTCGAAGCAACTGGCAACCCTTTTTCTGCCCTTACCAGACCTAATGCAAAGCTATTATTCTATACACACGTATTCAAACTTCCTTTTCTGTTCATGCATTTCGTTTCCAGCTGCTTCTTTATTTCCGGACGTAATTTTAGTGCATGTTATGTGAAACAAAGAAGTTTACGATGGGGATGTTGCAGGCTTAATTGGAGATAACAATGTATTGTGCTGTAACTACGCTTATTATTCTATACGCCGAAGTCTTATGCTTTCTGTGCAGCGAACTCTTTTTATCCGGGTGTATATATAGTATATTTTTATAAGATAATTGTCCATGCGAAGGGTACTTACGACTCTGGTAAATACTAAATGTAGTTTGGTGAAGTTTTATGTTTTTCTGCAGTTCCTTACTGTAAGAAAATCATCATCGATTGGCTTGGAATAAGAATTCGCTGTTATCAAATTTATAAATAGAAGACTCGATTAAATATCAAATTTTACAAACACAAATTTCAATAATTCCAATCATAAGATAACAACGTTTCAAAATTCTTTATAGATGACTGTAGTGACGAAAAATTGGTAATAATCGAGGAAGACAATATGACAAACGACGATATGAGGGGCGCGTCAATTTCGACTATACTGCACGATGGTCATGCTTATTCTCAAAGTCGTACAAGGCACGTCTCACTATCAGTAAAAGCAATGCAACGAAGTTGATAAAATCAATAAAATTTTGTAATGAACTTTTACTGGGTATTCAATTCGATAAAATATTTTATGGATTGTAAATCAAGTATATTTTCGTTAGGTATACATAATATGATATATAAAATAATATATATAATATGATGTTATGAAGTTTAAAAAAAAATAATAAAAATTTTTAAAGATACAAGCCAATGTTACTATTACGATTTATCATTCAACGTTTGTAGCAAAAAGAAATACGACACTGTAGTATTGACGATCTGCAACACGAAAAAAGATGTGGCTGATTAATCACAGCATTTATACTGAAAAATATGCTCGGAACTTACTTTTGAGAACATATCCAATTGTATGTACATGCAACCCTTGGCTTTCATCGTCAATGGCCTTTGTCGTAGAACAAATAGCACATCCTTTCTAAAGTTAGAATCGAAGACATCCGTCCAGTAAGAGTTGTACACAGAATGTAAACATAAATCACTCTGTAATTATAAAGAAAACTGTTTTTGAATCGTGATCATAGAGCTTTTCAACCGGCCCAAAAATCAGTTCACAATTCAAGCTTTACGCCACAATATAATTGAGTGAAAAAAACACCGAGATTTTATATATATATGGCTAATGTGGAATGATCGAGCATTAAAATATAAACTCGAAACTATGTTCGTAAAATTACAATGAATCCACACCTCATCCGCGATAATGTCACCATACCAGGCGTAAGTAAACACCTGGAGAAATTTCAGCACGATGTACATGGTCATGACGCCCATGTGTAGACCAGTCGCACGAGCTTTCACAGCCTGACGACAAGCATTCAAATCAGTATCAACAACACAGCTGACAAAGTGATACATCGAATTAAAGGAGGAATTTTCAAAATACCTCGGTAAACTGAAAAATGAGGGCGCACAGAACAGTGCCAGCCGACACAGCGATCCAAATGCTCAGTAGTCCAAAGGTGCTCTCCAGCCTGTTCTTCGCGCTGATGATCAGCTGGTGCCTCTCCATGCATTGCCTCGCGTTCCTTTTGTAATCGCGGTCGAGCCTCAACTCCTCGAACATCTTCGCGAGTAGCCTCAATTGGCCGCAGATCTGCAGTGAGTACATCCCAAACGAGCAGTCCACCCCGGTAGTGACGCTGCAGAGGAACATCCCGGACACGAGCTCCAGTCCGTAGATGATCCAGTGGACGAGTCCACCAGGCTCGTAGGCGAACGGATAGATGGACGGGTACATCCTCGGGAATTTGCCGTGTCTTCGCCAGGCGAGAATCGGGATGAGGCCGTACATGATGATGGTGAGGCAACCCGTGCTGATGAGAATGTAGAGGACCGTGGAAAACGGAGCGATGCGGATGAGGAGATGCGAGCGATTATCCGGTTTGGACAGGTCTTCTACGTAACGCTTGCTGAATTGTTGATTCAGGAAGGAGATGTCCTTCTGGTGCAGTAGGAACATTATCACCTAGAGATTTAACGGTTTGGATGGAGATTTCGAAAAAGAATAACAATCTGAATGTGTTTATTGTAATTTTCTAGATGTACTGTCTACTCGATTGTATTAGAATACAATTGTTTTTAATCAAGATATGTTGCCAAGAGCGATTCAGAATGTGTGTATGAGAATAGAAGATGGGCTTGTCTAATAGATATAAGATCCTGATGGATGTGAAATATATCAGTGAAACACATGGTTTCATCCGTTTTCACATTTTCAATAAACACTCGTATTCCACTAATTGCTCCCTCTCATTAGTCTCAAAAGGAAAGGATCTACACACCACTCCAAATCGAAACGACGCGCGACGTGTAAGGTACCCGACCGACAAATCGTCCGAACAAACTTTGCCCACATTACCTTCAAACACGAGGTGGTCATGCTGATGACCATGCCCATACCCCTGGTCAGGATCATGATGTCCGAGGCGTGATGCACGCAAAAATTCAGCACCGTCAACGCGACGACCGAATTCGAGAACAGCGCCAGCGAAGCCAAGACTCGACGTAGCACCGGACTCGTCTCCGGCCATAGTCCGCTGAAAGCGAGGAAAGCGCGCACGTTTCGCGTATACGTCCTGTACTTCAGATGTTCGCTCTCCATCGCGCGACAGTCGCGATCCGCGATGGTATTACGCGGCTGCGTTCCGAGCAGCGATGCGTACGCGCATCGCTGGAAAGATAATGCGGTTGTAATGGTAGTGCATTACGTAACAACCGCTGAAAATTTTAAAGCCCGTAAATACGGTTATCGAGGGACGCGGTGGTCGAACTTGTCGGTGGAGTGTAGGGCTTCGCTCTGCGGAGACTCGTAGTCGAGGATGGGAAGCGGACTGGGCTTGTGCATTTTTTCTGGAGTTTGGCCCGATTTGCATTTTAGACTTTACGTTGTAGTTGAGTGTATCCGTTGGCCAAATGGTAATTGTGAAAAATACTTTTCTTCGCGGTTAAAAGGAGAGTTAGAAGTATACTTCAGAAGAGAATAGAAGTAGTAATAATGAAATAATAAGGATATGTGAAAATACTCTCCGTGAAAATATTTCTCCTTGTGATTCTTATTGCAATAAATAAGTACATAAATATCATAAGTTCATGATGAGAGACCTTTCTTCAACGTTGGGACACAAGAAGAAGCGTAAGAAAGATTTTAGACTAAAATGTGACAGATCAACAAGTTTCTTATTCGAATTGGATCTTTTGAATCATGTCCATCTCCAGAAGCATAAAACTTTTGGCTCTGAAAGTTTAGAGCTTTTACGGAGAAAAAACGATGGGAACGTTACTTGCGAAATCCATAATCTCCATTTTAGAATTTGGGTGCTTGATTCATATAGATGCAGAGAGAGACTTCAGGAACATCATCATATAAACGTATCCGTGTCTGTAAGCATAATTTAATAGCTATATACTTCAATAGATCATGTTTCTAATATTTCTGAATAAGCAGGATTTGAACGTTCAAATAAGAAGTAATAAGTTTACTCAACAATGATTTGAATTTTCGTACATGAAGGTAATTTATTACTAACAATAGATGCATCCTTATTCTTTGAACACGTTACACGAAAATGTATTTAACATTTAATTACTTACTACATTACTTGTAATTATATTATTATTCTCATTTTTTACGCATATTATGCAATTAGCTGTCAAGTGTTTGATGCTAGAAGAAATACGACGTAGCAGGATGCACAATCTAAAATAAGACATCAATTATGATATTTTCGTTTCATAAACCGATGTTCAGAATAAATGTATAGAACCTTCATAAACATTTCCATGGATACAATAGAATAATTGTAAGATCACAGATACTATGAGTCTTTACATCATGATCGATGCGTTTGTCACTGGAATCGGGTCAAGTTACAAGTCGTAATTCGCGTAAAATAGTTTTTTACTCTGAAAGTTTTGATAAAAAGTAAAATTATAAAAAAACTACCAAATGTGTCCTCAAAGTAAAAGATTACACATTATATATAAGTATGATATACCTCAATATCGATAATGCTTCCGCGACGTAAGTGAAGGCAGGAAGAAATTTGTTGACAAATGGAAATATCATGACTGTTACGAGAAGAATAAAAGTGTCAAAGGCTACAAAAATATACTATGTATGCAATTCAGTGGTGTAAAATTAAAAAAGGCATTATCATATTCATAAAATAGTTAAAAAAATGACACTTAAATTGTACATCGTAATAAAGTGAGATGTAAAAAAATGAATTCGTTTAGAACAAAAAATTTACAAAAAATTAAAACAATATTTTTACATTTTACAAAATTTTAAACTTTAATATATCATTTATAATCTCAAGTAGAAAAGATTGCCATTCACCCTATGCCAATTACAATTATACAAAAATGGTAATAAATGTAAAAAATTATAGAGACACACTGAGAGAACTATCAAACGCACCAAAAACATCATTAAATTCCAGTTTCAATAGCAGCCAATGAATCTTACCTTGGACATCTTGGATTACGGTGACGTACAACCAGACGACAAGGAATCCAAATACTCCCTGGAAATGATCGCGATATCTCAGCAACATTTCCTGCTTTTTCAGACACTCTTCTATCTCAACAGCTAAGACAGCCTCGTGAACGGCTTGAACTTGAAGGGACACGTTCCAGGGTAAGCGAGAAGAGTTTTTCTGTAGATTTAAAAATCGTAGGTTAACACAGTCATAGGTTAACATTAATCATATATATGTCTTAATCAACCGCATTGTATCTGTCAAATTATTAGTGCAAACGCGTGACGCAGTGTTTCGGTACAAAAATTACAAGCCAAACCAAATGTACCGAGAGCAACGATCCAGCGCATTTCAGGCAGTCCCAGATCAGACGAATCAAAAATCTAGGCAAGTCATGGACCAGACGAGTCGATGCTATAGCGGAACCGTTGACGATCTTCCTGCATCCGGCCAGTGACAAGCCGAATCTTCGGATCAGCAGGCGCCGCTACGATTGGAAGCAGCCGCACCTGATAACCATCGCCACACTTACGTCGCTCTCTATCTACGCAAACGCACACGTGTTATGCATGTGCATTTTGAAGGCATTTTTTTATTTACGCAACTTTCTCCAATAATTCAGGAAGCAATCTCAATTTTCAAAAATAATCCAGGGTACAGGGGAATTGAACTTATTGATTAATTTTCTAGAAACTTAAAAACGCCATTGAATATTACGACAACTTTACGAACAATTGCAGAAAATAGCAACTCTTTATTATTCTTTACAAGTGAAAAATCAATGATCATCGAAGAATATAATATGCCAAACGACGGAGTAAGGGCCATGCCAATTTCGAACGCACTATAAGGATGTGATTCCACGATGCAAAGAGCAAAATATACGTTTCAGCGCGTTTCTCGACGAATACGTATAGAGAAGCGAAAGAAATCGTCCTTCAAAGCCGTAGGAAACAAGCAGCAGTGACAACTACATATTATACTATTATATTACTTGCATACCTCGTATAACTTGTCAAATAAATCAAAACAATTAGGATTATGTTAAAAGTGTAATTCATAAATTCTGTAGCGCTATTCGCAAGGAAAATTTTAAGCCTAGTTTCGATAAACTGCGCGAATGGCTGTTTGGCTGAAAAATCCATGGTACAAGTGACTTAAAATGCTGGATCTGAATGTTTGCGACGGCGTATAATATCGGAGCACTTTTAAGTACAGTATATATTTTGTAAACGAGGATCACTACACAGATGCCTTTAAAAACATTACCAGTTTTTGATTTTCAAAAAGTTCTCTCTTAGTACATTAATATTCAACAAACATTTTCACTTCACCTTTCCACGCGTTCGTTGCTCGACTCCTCGCCTGCGCACTGCACAGAACGTACTGAGGCTCGAGCGAAGGAAAGCTCGTCGACTTGCGCGACGAATTATGCAAATGCGCCTCATTCGAGCCTGCACTTTTGGCGAAAGTGCGTCTAATGCGTCCCGTTTTTCTGGCTCATTACAGCCGTACGTACACGCGATCGATTCGCGTCGCAACGATGTACACGCGGGACATTGTCGTATAGCGACGCGGACATGGGCAGCGACAGCAAAGAGTTAAGCGAGTACCGAAAGTACGAGCGAAATGCCCGGATAATACTGTCGCCCGTCGGGCTCTGGCCTCGCAAGGATTGCGGTTTGGCTTATCGTTTGTCGTCGGCTTTTCCGATATTGTCGCTGCTGCTCCTGTGCTACACGGATTTGAATTATTGCTTCGTCAACGTAACGGACATCGCGAAAGTAACGAGGAGTTTCAGTTGGTGCATAAGCATTTGGACGATGTTGCTGAAGGTTCGATAACAAGTTTAAAAGTGTTTCGGCTATGACTAATCCGTTGGATAAACGACAATGCTTGCTCGAATTGATCCTCGTTTCAACCGTCTTTGCGACTCCATTTTTTCGTGGACACATTTCTTTGTGTCTTTTTTAAATAGTGGATTGGGTTGCGGTAGTCTTTTGTACAATAATTTATGCAACTACATTTTTAAAGTTTTTTTTTTGCTTATGGAATTGTCATTTATTTTAAATTTTGGCGCTGCAAAACGTATACGCTAAAACGGTTAAAAATATCGCGAAAAAACTGGCTAGTGTTCCAAAAAAGTCTTACACTGAGAAAACTGTGGTAGTAAAATTTAATACATATCTACGAAAAATTACTATTTAAGATAGTAAAGGTGTGTGATATACTTGCAAGATATGAAAAGTTACTACTTTGTACAGTAATTTTCATTTTGATTTAAATAATTTTAAAAAAATTTTTTTTATGTTTATATCTGTTTTATACTTTGCAGAACATTATTATTTTATAATTATGGTTATATTATAAGATTAAATTAAATTGAAATGTGAAATTAAATTTTTTTGACTCTGGCGGGATTTGAACTTAGATCTCCGGGACTGCAGTCAGAAGCGCTAAATATAAATTGAATGTAGTCATAATATTAAAAAAATAATAAATAATAATAATTATTATTAAATAGTAGAAGTTAAACATATTGTATAATTTCATAATATCAAATAAATTAATTAAAAGAGTAAACTAATCATTATAAGCCGTATAACTTCAAATTTAAAATTTATTATAAAAATAATTTAAATAGTAAAAATTTTTATTCAAATAGGAAAAATTACCATTTAAATAGTAAAATTCCTCATAAGTCAAGTACGTCACGCGGTTACTATATTTTATATAGTAACTTTTCGTATAGATATGTATTAATTTTTACTGTCGCAATTTTCTCAGTGTTCAGATTAAAAAAATAATCAATAGTTGAGTTCATGGGAAGGACGCTAATTTTTTTCTCGGTGAATACACCAGAGAATATTTACTTGTAAAAAATCTGTCGTAGGTAGTACTGTTCGTCGTGCATCGCGATCGTCTCTTGGACATTAACGAAACATTGAGCAGAACTTTTGAACGAGAGCTGAAAAGTTTGGGTCTGGAGTCGCTGATGCTCCAGCGTCTTTCTATTTTCACAGGAGTTTACTACACTATGGTTGTGGCTCTGGCTATGGCTTTTGGTCTCTTCGCCGCCATACCTTTGATTTTTATGATCACTGAGAGGCAGGATGTTTTAGCTATAAATTTATTTATTTATCTGTGTAAAATAGCCTACCTGTAATATAGGATCTTGTATCAGTAATTTTATATGGACAAATCCGTAGATGTAGTTTAAAAATAGATTGTAATTTCCAAAAATTTTCAGTGCCGTCGGTAAAATGAAAATTGGATTTATTTTTTTTAATTGTCTAATTGTTTTTATCGAGACAACTGTTTCAGGATTATAACGACTTTGGAAAATTATTTTAATTACAGTTATACTATTCACAGACGATAGTGTCGATAGTCCTCATCACTATATAATCAAGAACCTATGATTTTGAAATCTACAGAAAAGCTTTTCTCGTTTACCCCGGAATATATCCTTTCAAGTTCGAGCCATTCAGCGCAATTTACTACCTGATTTATGCGTACGAGGCTGTCTTGGCTTTTCTTTTCTTCTGCATTGGTTGCGGCACCGACACCGCTTTTGGCCTCTGGGTTTTCCAAATTTGCGGCCAGCTTCGGATCCTCGCAGTAAAATTCAGCAAACTCAAGCCTGGCAAGGACTACGCGACGGAGATAAAAGAGTGTCTGGAGAAGCACGAGATGCTGCTGAGATGTCGCGATCACTTGCAGAGAGTCTTTGGATTCCTTGTGATTTGGTTGTACGTCACCATCTCCATCGTGCTGTGCGAGTACATTTACAAGATGTCCAAGGTAAGATTCGTTGGCAGCGATTGAAACTGGAATTTAATCACGATTTTTGTGTATTCGATATTTTAGGTATATAATTTTCTACATTTATTACTATTTCTATACTTGTTACTATAAATAATATTAATGTTTAAAATTTTTAAATTTTTGTATATTTTTGTTCTGAACGAATTAATGTTTTTGCATCTCGCTTTATTGTCGTGCAACACATAAATGTAATTTTTTTAATAAGTGATCATGCAGCACTATAAAAATTTCAGATGACATTAAACTTTTCCTTCTGGCAAACGGTCATGATATTTACGTTTGCCACGAAATTTCTTCAGGCTTTCACTTACGCCTACTGCGGAAGCATTATTGATATTGAGGTATATCACAATTATACAACGTGTAATATTTTACTTTGAGATACATTTGGTGCTTTTTATTTTAATAGTATTTTTTATCAAAACTTTCAGAGCAAAAAACTGTTTTACGCGATTTACGATTGTGACTGGCCCGGTTCTGGTGACAAACGCATCATGAATGATGTACTTTCGTTGCTGACACAGAAATCCATGGTTTTGTGCTCCTACAATTATTTTGTAGTATCCATGGAAATGTTTATGAAGGTTCCACATTTTGCACTTATTCTGTACATTTATTCTGAATTTCGGTTTATGAGACGTAAAAGTCATAATTGATCTCTTATTTTAGATTGTGCATGCTGCTATGTCGTATTTCTTCTTGCTTCAGACATTTGACAGCTAGTTACATATTGTGCATAAAAAATAAAAATAGTAATACGATTATAAGTAATATAGTAAATTAAATGTCAAAACCTTTTCTTGTCATGTTGTGAAAGAATAAGGATGCATCCATTCTTAATAAATGACCTACGAAAACTCAAATCAATGTTGAGTAAACTTATTACTTCTTATTTGGACATTCAAATCCAGCCTATTTAGAAATATTAAAAACATAATCACATTGTTGTGTTTTACTTTCACAGTCTTTATCTTCATCTATATAAGTAACGTTCCCATTGTTTTTCCGTAAAAGCTCTACACTTTCGAAGCCAAAAGTTTTGTGCTTTTGGAGGTCGAGCTATTTCAAAAGATCCAATTCGAATAAGAATCTAAAACATTTCTTTCTTCTAAAAAAAGGACCTCTTACCTGAACCAAAATTTCAGCAAGCGTTACGTAGAAGACCTGTTCAAACCAGAAATTTAGTCGCGTCTCCTGATCCGCGTTGCTCCATTTTCCGCTGTCCTCTACATCGTCATCATCAACGGTTGCCTCACCATCCTCATGTATGGCCCAATCCCGATTTGAATGTACCCGTTCATCTATCCATTCGTCTACGAACCCAATGGACTCGTCCACTGGATCATCTACGGACTGGAGCTCGGATGTTCCTCTGCAGCGTCTCTACCGGGGTGGACTGCTCGGTTGGGATGTACTCGCTGCAGATCTGCGGCCAACTGAGGCTACTCGCAAACATGTTCGAGGAGTTGAGGATCGACGACGAGTACAAAAGAAACGCGAGACAATGCATGGAGAGACACCAGCCGATCACCAGCGCGAAGAACAGGCCTGGAAAGCACCTTTGGACTACTGAGCATTTGGACTACTGTGTTAGCTTGTCGAGAGTACTTTTAGATTACTGAACCCTCATTTTTCAGTTTACCGAGGTATTTTGAAAATGTCTGTTTCCCTTCATTAACTGCATTATTTATATACTGATTTGAATGTCTGTCACCAGGCTGTTAAAGCTCGTGCGACTGGTGGTTTCTCCAGGTGTTTACTTACTCCTGGTATGATGACATTATCGCGGATGAGGTGTGGATTCGTAGTTATCTTTTCCAGGGCATCCGAACACACGACAAAGTTCTACGACAAAGGCCACTGGCTTTGAAAGCAAAGTTTTGCATGTACATACAAATGATTATGTTCTCAAAAGTAAGTTCCGAGCATATTTTTCAGTATAAATGCTGCGATTGATTAGCAATATCTTTTTTAGTTTTGCAGATCATCAATATTAGGCGTCAATATCATTTATTCGTGATACAAACGTTGAACGATAGGTTGTAATAGTAACATTGGCTTGTATTTTAAAAAGTATTTATTTATTTTTTGTCTTTTTTCCGTAAACTTTACGACTAAATACATCATATTTTATATATTATATTAGATCCTGACGAGAGTATACTTGATTTACAATCCATAAAATATCTTATAGAATTAAATACCGAATAAAAATTAATTATGCATGCATTTCATTGATTATAAACTTCATTGCATTGCTTTTACTAAGAATACTATATTCAAGAATAATAAATATTTGTCCCAGACAAATCATCGTTGTGTATTCGAAAACCAACTTGAACAAAACTTTAATTCCAATAATCTCACAAGAAATGACGCGTTCAGTTTCATACATCGCATAGAGGAACTTTCTCCGAAAATTGCAAGCCCACATGACAACTTAAACTCCTCAACACGAAACTCATGCATATAACACCACTATCCTTCTCGTAGCACTTCTTTCAAGCGACTAAACTCCCCGTACAGTGCACCCCTTCCTCAAGACCGTCTCCCACTTCGCAATCACTTCTTCACTCTCTTGGCCTATACTTACGCAGTCAAGCAGCTCAGTAAAGTTTAATGCACTCGGCACAACATCTCCGCGATGGAAGAAAAAAAACTTTCGCCCCATCCGATCGATCTGCAGCGGCGACTCCACCGCAACGGAATCGTCGTCGTGATTGTTTTTCTTGCAGTTAGCCGAGCGGGGTAATCGAAAGTGCAGGATGGAACGCGAGGTAAAGAGGTACTACAAGTACAAGAAGAACATCGTGTTCTTGCTGATAGGATCGGGCATCTGGCCGAGCTATCGCCAACATCCCGAGCTCTTGAGGACGTTCCTGAGCGTCTGCTCGGCCTCGTCGAGCGCCGTCCTCGGCACCGGAGTCGTCGCCTTCTGCAAGGTCCACTTCACCAACATCAGCACCCTGACCAAGGGACTGGGCCTCATGCTGGGCTTCATGTCCACCTTCCTGAAAGTCAGTTTCCGAGTTCGATGGATTTGCAATCTTCGGGGCGCAGAGCGAGAACCTCGTGTGCCTTAATTTCCAGGTGGTCATCCTGGCGGTGCGCAAGAGGGACATGCTGAGCCTCGATCGGGGCGTCTCCGCCCAGTTCGAGAGGGACCTCGAGAATCCGGAGTACAGGCCGCACTTGCTCGCCTACTTTCCCGCCTTCGCCAGATTCTTCTACATCTTCAACTACTCCGTGTGCCTCAACATCGGCATGGTGGTGTTCGGGCCTTTTCTGGCTCTGAGGAAGGGCAAGTACGTGAGGGCCTTTCCCGTGCACGTGCCCTTCAAGTACGAGCCAGGTCTGCGGTGTTTTCGCTAAATTGTCTTTGCATTAATTTTTGCATTATGTTCAGCGTAAGTTTAGTGTAGTGCAGTCTTGCTTGAATTCTTAGTTGAGCGATGACATTTTAAGAAATATCGAACTTACTACATTTTATACTGAGGGCGCCACATACTGATTCTGCATGGGTTGGCTTGCACGAAAATGCACATAGTCGGTAAAACAGTTTTTTTCTTTAATAATTTTAAAAGTACTTTACCACGCAACCAGTTACCTACAGAACTATTCAACTTTTTTGTCCTGTGGTACGGCGTCACCTTTAAAGCACATATTTCAAAAAAGGAATAAACGAATGTTGAGTTTATTTTTTCATTAAATTATAAGTTTATGATCCAAGAAGGCATAGGCTTTTTCTTGAAATGCATTAATACTCATTCGTAATCACATGCACGTACATTATTTTAGTAACAAATTCAATATTTCGTATCGTTCCTTATCTATCGGTAAAGAATACCAACGAGTAGATAAGGTCAATGCATGGTCAGACGTGCACTTTATCGAAAGCCTATCCGCACAGAAATATCGATCGCTTCACTGCACCTCTCGCTATTCGTTAAATACGTACTGACACGAAAAAACCAAGGCGGCGTAGTCCACTGGTTGATCTGGCTGTACGAGGCGATCGCCGGCTACTTCCTCTGCACGACGACGTCAGGAGTGGACTCGGTTTTCGGGCTCTACGCCCTCCACATGGTCGGCGAGCTGCGGCTGCTGTCGCACAAGCTGCAGAACCTCAAGTCCAGCCGCGACTACCCAAGGGACTTGAAGGAGTGCGTGGAGCGCCAGACGATGCTGCACCAGTCGCAGCAGCTGATGCAGCGCGTCTTCGGCTTCCTGACCATATGGCTCGCCCTCACCTGCGCCATCATCGAGTGCACCATCATCTTCCAGTCTACCGAGGTGTCCATCAGCCCTTAATTCAACAGCGCCTATACGCCTGAACAAAAACAGTTGGACATTTTAAAAATGATCGGCTTTCTCTCTCCGATGCGCAGGCGAAGGGCATGTCCGTCTACCGAGCCATCTACCTGGTGTGCTACTGGTTCCTCAAGCTGGTCCAGGCTTACATGTACGCGTGGTTCGGCAACGTCATCACCATCGAAGTGAGCCCCACGACGAGAATGGAGAGCGGGACGTTTATGAAAAAATCCTACAGGATGTCCTGCAGGAAAATGTTACGAAAAAATGTTTAAATATCGCATTTAACATAAGTGTAGAGATATGTAATGAATTTTGTACTTTGGTTGCCAGTAATGGAAGGACCATCCGAATGATAACACCAATGATATGTCGCATGCCTGTATTATCTCTCATTTAACATTTTGTTTACAATAAATTATTAAAAGTTAAATAACAGGTAGCATAGTCATGTGACATATCATTGGTGTTACCATGCGGATGGTACTTCCATTACTGGTAACCAAAATATGAATCTCATTACTTATTTCTGTATTATTGTTAAGTGCAATATTCAAAAACTTTTCATAACATTTTCCTGCCGAGAATCCAACAGAAAGTCCTGCAGGGTTTTTTCTCATAAGGGAAAGGTCTCGCGAGCCGACGTTCGACCAACTCTGTTTCCGAAAAATTCGCAGAGCGAGCTGTGCTTGCAGTCGATTTACAATTCTGCCTGGCCGGATTCCCCGGATCTGCGCTTCAGGAACGACGTCCTCATCATGCAGTCGCAGAACGTCATGGAGTTCAACGCCGTCGGCGTCATGATCGTCCGGTTGGACATGTTCACGAAGGTGAAGTCGAATCGTCCTTTAATTACGCCCGATTTTTCGGCCTATTACTAATCCACCCTCGTTGCAGATCCTGCAGACTTCGGTGTCGTACTTCTTCCTCCTGAGAACGCTGGAAGAGGGTTTGGGAGATAAATAGCGAACCGTTGCGTCTTCTATGCTTTTCATGTACTTTCAGTAACTGAGGATAGAAACTTTTATTAAACACGAGTTATTTTCCACTTGCCCGGAGCAGTTCATTTTCACTCGGTCGAGTCCGCGAGTTCATTGTCGTTGCGAACGGGAAAAATCGAAGCGTATTCTATAAGTAAATTGTCCTGCTAAAATAGTATCAATCGTTCGGTCTGCATCGCTCGCTTTTCTTCTGTAACGAGAAAGTCATTACTCTGCAGTATTTTCGACGAAGCTCGCCGACGTTCAGCAGCTCTTCCGCTTTTATCGAGAATTTATCTTATACTCTTGAACTTATGGCTGCTGCAATTTTCTCGAAGCATTTCGCAACCCTTCTTCTTCCCATACCTGCCTCGATGCGAAGCTATTATTCTATGCACGTGTGTTCAAACTTTTGCTTCTGTTCATGCATTTAATTTCTAGCTGCTTCTTTATTTCCGGATATAATTTTCGTGCTTGTTATGGGAAACGAAGAACTTTGCGACGGGGATGTCGGAGACTTAATTGGAGACGACAGTGTACTGTGTATTGTAACTACACTTGTTATTCTGCCGTTGTTATCTTTCGCTCTTGCTCTGCTAAAATAGCATCGATCATTTGGTCTGCATCGCTCTTTTCTTCTGTAACAAGGAAGCTATTATCTCTGTATTATTTTCGACGAAGCTCGTTGACGGGTAGCTTACCCTTTTGCTTGTACCGAGACTTTATCTTATACCCTTCAACTTTCCTACCCCTTTCTCTGGCGATGCTTTCGAACTTCTTTTTCCGCTCGTGCATTTTATTTCTATCTATAGTTTCAATTCTGGACATAATTTTAGTGCTTGTTATGGGAAACAGCGAACTTTACGAACGGGCCTTTGTTGTAGGATTAATTGGAGGCGACAATGCACTATTTTGTAACGAGACTTATTATTCTATGTACCGAAGTTTTCTGTGCTTCGTGTGCAGCCAACTGTTTTTCTCTGGGTGTATAAATAGTATCTTTTTATAAGATGATTGGTTCTTCTCTCACTGGTAAAGAGTAGATGCAGTTTGATGGAGTTTTAGATTTTCTGCAGTTCGTTATTGTAAGATAATTCATATCTATTATCTTGGCAATTTCGATGCATAAAAATATCTTCCTCGGAGTTGTACTGGGATATTTGAAGGAAAATTAAATTGATTAACTCTATGAAAAGAATGAGAATTTTAATACTTTCAAATCCGTGAAAAGAATTATTCTGCTATTTTAAAATTTTTATAAAACACAATGTCTGAGATTATATACCAAAATATTTGAAAAGATACGATTGAATAGTTGTATTTATAAAACAGGTTTTCCTACACCTTAACGAGAGATTAAATTTTTCAGCACTGTCAAAAAGGTTTTCAAAAGAACTAAAACTATTGTCAGCAAAAGTTTTTAGTAAAAAATGGTCCCCTGAGGAGCTATGAATGATTGAAAATAAGCAAATAATGCCCAAAAACGTAAAATTACCAACTTTGAGCCTCTATTACTTGAACAAGAGTGACGGAAAAAATCTGAAAAAATTCAGAATATTCTATCACAACCTCTAGAACATTTTCCTACAGAAAAATGAAGAAATATTTTTCGAGCTGAAGACGATCAGAGTTGTGATTTTAAGCAATTTTTTTCGTATGCTCATAAATTTGTGTCTTCTAAGGAAGGCATTGTTTGCCAAAAACGTACAGAACAGGAAATTAGCACAGATACAATAAATTCAAGCTACTACAACCTGATAAATGTCGTGTATGTGAATGAAAGAAAAAATTTATAGAAGTCTAGACAAGTTTATATTATTCGCAGGTATTCGATATAATATTGAATTTAGGTCTATTTCGAACTCTGCTATAGTCTTCGTTGAAAGCGACCAAATGTTCTCCAAAATATTATGTCTAAGGTTGTGAATACAGTCCCGATATTATAGAATTTTTTGAATTTTTGCGCAAACTGAATCGTCAGCAAAGTTGCACAATCGTTAAAAATCCGGTGGAAGACTAAGCCTCTCCATACCCCATCTCCACAATGCTTCGACCCTTCCACCTTGCAGTTTATTTTAAAATACGTGCAACAACTCCACTTGCGAAACTTGTTACACACATTACATCATTTTGAAGCTGAAAACCTGTATTTTACTCAAGACTGCGCTGCGAAAGCAATCGATACTGCAAAGGGATGAGTAAAGCAGTCGTGGCTCGGTCGTCGTCTCAATAAGTTGTTCTTAATGATCATGGAGCGCGAGCTTCGATTGTACAACAGTTACTCCAATAGCGTCGTCTTCTTTTTGAAGGTGGTAGGACTTTAGCCCGAAACTCATCCGATTCTGAAAAAAATCCTCTCGATGGTGTCGCTCTGCTCCATCTTTATGGTGATGGTGATGGTGACCAATTTTAGCTTCAAGAACGTTGGCAATGTGATGGTACTGACCAGAGGTATGAGCGTAGCAGTCAGCTTTTTATCGGCCTTGTCGAAGGTATTATGCACAATGAATGTATTTATTCTTTGCAATACAATTACAGTTAGCATATATAGTGTTTATAAACATATACTTACGATAAGGAGAGCGATTGGCCAGCGGGGAACAGATCATGACTATCTTCGTCCAATTATCGTGATTATTTGAGCAGGTTCTTTTTCTGAGGGTGTCAAGCATTTCCATGAGCCTTCTTCGTTTTATTTGTACACTAAAAACAGAAATAAAACATATTTTTATTTTCGAATTGCGTTTTTTTTTTATTAAATAATTATTTTTTTAGGAACCTGTCATTACGGCTCGAGTCTTTAATTGCAAATGAAACAGTTTTAATAAATTATCTGTGAGTTTAATTGCGTCCCCTGTATAGTCCTCAGATAATTTCCCTCCGTGTCGTATATTTGTGCAAGTATGCGGTGACGCGGACTGGGTTTTCACTAGTCAACGTGGACTCAGACGACGAACTTGTACTCTAAGTTGCATTAACGCGGACTCAATTGCTAGTTTAAGTACGACGACTTTGTACAGGAAGGCATTTACGATAATTAATCGCGAAAACCGCCAAAAATCAGCTCTCAAGATTCGATCGTTCCTACTGCTATCAGCGCATGCACATGTATATGCATACGATATACATAATTAATAAGGTTTATCAAATGTGGAACATTTACGATTGAGATAAAACTTAATATGTTAGATTTCTGTATTGCGTGTAGGAAATTAGTTACTGGAGTCTAGTTAAGGTCTGTTTCTCGAGAGCTAGGTCCTCCCTTATATGATCTGACTGAAACTTTATTCAGATTTTCCTTATCCAAATGCGATAAAGAAATCAATAGTAAACCATATCTTAGTAGTCGACAACGTTTTCTTGCATTTGTAAATTTGATGAATAACGATACAGAAATTCTTAATTTGCGAAAATACATACTACACCATTGCGGTAGATTTAAATGATCTAAATTTTGCCTCTAGGTGTTAATAAAGCCAATAGTTGAAAATGTTCAATTTATGCATTTTAAGTAACTTGTCATGGAATTTTGAGTCAAATTTTTATTTTTCCTCAGACTAAGCCTTGGGAAATCTTGCTTTTGCTATCTGACGCCAGCGCCAACTAGCGGCAGTATCTATCTAACGCTTCATTGATATTCCCTTATTCTCCTTTATGATCCCCTACAACATTTAAGCTTTCAGTGCATATAATTTAATATTCTGGTTACGTACAAGAAACTTCTCTGCGCAAAGTTTTAGTCAGATCCTTTTCCCGCTTTCTGTTACTTTCCTCTGTTACTAACTTTCTTCGAAGGTTGTCATGTTCCTGCTGTACCACAATGACCTCATCTACCTGAACAAATATTTGATTCATGCGTACGCACGCAGCATCGGTTGGATTTACCGCAATTATGTACATAATTGGTCCCTTAATAGCTATACGGAAATATGGCAAATACGTTAGTGTTTATCCTGCGATCTATCCGTTCACCTTCAAACCTGGTGGCTTAGTGTATTAGTTTCTCTACGTGGCAGAGGTGGCAGGTGCTCTAACACTTTGGACGGTGACGATTGGAGTGGATTGCGTATTTGGAGTTTATTCCCTTCAGAAGTGTGGCGAACTCAGGATTCTGGCTCAGAAATTCAGAGAACTGAAGTCTGCTGAGAAATATCAAGATGAACTAAAGGACTGCATACGTAGGCATCGCATTTTTATTCATGCGAAAAATAAGCTTCAAAATGCCTTCGGTTTGATCTCGATATGGATGGCTATATCAGGAGTACTGGTGGTTTGTTCACTTATCTTTCAAGTTACCGACTTACTGAAGACCAATACCAGCTATTTACGCGCAATTCATCTTAGTATCTATCTTCTACCGAAGTTTTTACAGATTTTTTCTTACGCATGGTATGGACACCTTATAGCCGAAGAGATTAGAAAGCCTAATGAGACATACATACACAATCTAATAAGAAATTTGTGTTTTAGAGTGCGGTTTGTCTGGATGCTATGTACTATTCACTTTGGCCAGACAGTTCTGACAAAAATTTCAAAAAAGAAATTCTCATTGTTTTGACACAGGAACCATTGGTTCTTGTAGCCGTGGGTTGCATGGCTATACAGTTGGAAATGTTTATGAAAGTAAATAATCTCTACGGTGTTCACTGCTATAACAATGTTATTATATTTGCATGAGAAATCTTCTGAAATTATCATATTAAAATACTATTAATTTTTTTCAGATACTTAACACCTCAGTGTCCTATTTTTTTCTACTCCGAACGTTAAATGAAGACAATGTATCAGACTGCAAAGTTCGAATTAACTTAATTCGTACTGCGCAGGCTTATTACAATAATAGACTTATTTTCAAAAAACTTCTCGTCTGCTCGTGAGTTTCATCTTGTAATATTAACAAGTTTCGAATTATTCGGATATACTTTCCTACATTGCATACAGTTACAAGGATATACTATCTACTCCCCCGCTTCCATACCCCCATCTATCCTCTGCACCAACCTTCTGAGTTTTCTCATCTCGTTATTTTAAAACTGAAAAATCAGTCGTAATATTCAAGCTTCACGAATTCTTCGCAAATTCTTCCACTTTCAAGTTTCTCTCTCTATCCCTTATGAATTCGCCTTCCTTCATGTTCTTCACGAATTGTCCTCAATCCCCCTCTCTTAATGACCTCCACCAATCCTTTGACGCAATGTCCTATTAATGTCCTTTCATAATGTCTGTTGATTCTTGTATTATCGCCATTATTTAGATTGATGTAGATAACACACAGGCGGAATGTGTAGGCAGGTCGGTTGGTAGATGAAGTTTTTGCTTACAACCGTTTCTAATAAGTTGATCAACTTCAAACGTGCATTATTCTATAAACCATATTAACCATGAAAGGTTTAAATTTTTTTATATAGTAATTTAATCATCAAAATATTTTGAACGTATGTATAATGGTGTATAATCAAATTATTGTAAAAAGTTGTACTTTTAAGTCGGTTTAAATATCTCAATTTAAGTAAAAATCTAAAGCCGTTATTCATTATTATTATTATTTAACTTTTTAATTATTATTATTATCGTTATTATTGTTTCAGATTTATAATTATAAAATGACTTTGATTCTTTAAATTCATCTTATGCTTTTAATTACCGTAAAAAATGGTTAGATACGGATCTAAGTCTGATACTCTACCATTTGAGTCATGCATGCTCCTGAAAATGAACATTCCAATCGTCTTCTTGTGCAATCAGATATCTGCGACGTTTCCACACACGCTAAGCTCCCATAAAATCGATTTCAACCGAACACATAGCAAGAGGAATTTGTTTATTCTTTTAATCCATTCTGATTAACATGATAATTTTTTATTAGCACAGAAAGCAGATCATGAAATATTAAATGGTCAGATCCAACTTTTTCTAGACAACAAAAAATTTTTTTGATGTTAATAATTAAAAAAAAATAACGGCACTCGAGTACGAACGTTGAATTCTAATTAATTCGCAAACGTAATTTGACTAAGATTTAGCTGTATACAAATATTAATTAAATTATGAAATAATTAAGTTATGAAATATTGTTTCTTTAATTAAATGATATCAAGTTGAAAATCAGATTTAAAAATTTACATAATTGTGTTGTATATATACAAACTGTGTTTTAGTTTCTGCAAATTTCGCAATGATATATGTTATGGTAAAAATTCGCATCACCGTCTTTATTTTCAAAAAATGAATACGAATTAACATATTTACTCGATCACTGACAATACAAACATAAATAAAATGTTGCAGAAATGATGATTATTGAAAATTTAAAGGAGGTTTAACAGAATAATTTTTTGATATTAAGTGCAACATCAAAAGCAGTGTCAAACGAATTAATATTGTCTTCAAAACCATATTCCCAAACAAATAGAATCCTCGTTCTTATTTAATGTTGTTCCGAATTCACATACTAAAAAACTACTGTTGCAGAATTGCACAACTCTTGTGACTCCGACGGGAGACTAAGCCTGTCGATACCCCCTCTCCACAGTATTCGACCCTTCCTCCGTTATGCAATTTACTTTAAAATACGCATAACAAGCTCACTTACGAAACTTGCTATGCGTAGTAACTTTAAAGCCTTTAACAAGCATTTTGTGGAAAACCGCATCGAGAGCAATCGATAGCATTACGGTGAGTTGAGCAGTCGGGACTTGAACGTCATTCGAGGAAGGTGCTTTCAACCATCATGGAGCTCGAGCTTCAGATATACAAAACCTACACCCAAAATGTCATTTGGTTTCTGAGAGTAGCGGGACTTTGGCCGGAAGCTCATCCAATTCTGAGAAAGGTTCTCTCGACGATCACTGTGTGCTCGACCTTTCTGGCAATGATGACCGTGTCCAACTTTAGCTTCCAGAACGTCAGCAATATTATGATACTGACCAGAGGTATGAGCCTGGCAGTCAGCTTTTCCTCGACTTTTTCGAAGGTACGTTAAGTGTGATAAGAATCGTTTGATAAGTGATTTCTTACTGCCAACAAGTGTAAGATTTCTTCAATTAATAATAAGAACGTTTCTGGTTCAATTCTCTTGTGTTTTATTAAATTTTCTGAGTGCACATTCTCCAAAGCAACGTTGGTACCAAATTAGCTATAGGCCTTCAGTGCTTACTGACGCAAACGAATGTTACCATAAACAACAATTATATGGCTATAGTTAATAATGAAATCTAACAATCGAAATTGAACAGTCTTAGAGTAATTCTTTCCAAAGGTCGTCATGTTCCTGCTGCATCGCGATGACCTCGTCTATCTCAACAAACATTTGACCGGGGCCTTCATTCGCGACATGGAGGAACCGGATAATCGTCCAGATCTGTTGAAGAACGTCAAGACTTTCAACAAGATCATGGTCATTCACGCAGCGTCCGTCGGCTTTTCCATATCGATGTACGTTCTCGGTCCCCTCATAGCTCTGAAGAAATACGGCAAATACATCAGAGCTTATCCGGCGATCTATCCGTTCGCGTACGAACCCGGTGGATTGGTGCATTGGATTCTCTACGGGGTCGAGGTCGCGGGTGCCGTTTCGCTGTGGACGGTGACGGCCGGGGTCGATTGCGTTTTCGGGGTCTACTCGCTTCAAGCGTGCGGCGAACTCAGGATTTTGGCTCGGAAATTTCGGGAGCTCAGATCCGCCGACAATTATCGCGTGAAACTGAGGGATTGTGTCAAGAGACACCACGTTCTGATTCACGCGAAGAATAAGCTCGAAAGCGTCTTTGGCTTGATCTCGATATGGCTGGCTATATCCGGAGCGCTCGTCATTTGTTCGCTGATTTTCCAAGTTACCGAGGTATGCGGAAACTTTAATGAAGCGTATTTTCATGCTGGAGTGGAACATCCCGATGGAAGATTTAAGAGCAACTTAGCACATTATTAATAACATAATATATTTCACGTTTTTTTTAATAATTTTTGTCAGGGAACTGATCAATATTTTGCAATTTTTTATGTTGTAATCACAAGACTATTCTAATAGGATTATCGAAAATTAATCACATCTGTTAACAACAATTTTTCGACTGTTACGTGGAATGTTCTGCTCAAGCATCAATTTATCATTTTCTATTGTTTTTAATAATCATGATTTTCTTTAAGTTACTCAAATCCAATACAAGCCATGTACGAACGGTCCATCTAAGTGTGTATCTTATACCAAAGTTTTTACAGATTTTTTCGTATGCATGGTACGGAAACATTATAGCTGAAGAGGTAATAGTACCTATATTAATATATACGTATATTGAAGTTATATACTTGTCAGTAGAATGTGAAATAATAAAAGAAAATTTTTGTCAATTAGAGTGGGATATGCCTGGATGCTATTTACAATTCACATTGGCCAGACTACTGTGACAAGAATTTCAAAACTGATATTCTCATTGTTTTGTCACAAGAGCCATTGTCTCTTATAGCCATGGGTTGCATGATTATACAACTGGACATGTTCACAAAAGTAAATTTTGTTTCATTCACTCGTACATTAGTACGTAAAATTTACTAATATTTTCATGTTAAAAATATTGTGAATCTTTTTGCAGATAGTCAATACATCGGTTTCGTATTTTTTTCTACTTCGAACATTAAACGAAGGAAATGAATAAGGCTGATAACAGTGTTCGTACAAAGTTTGTTTGCTTAAGCTTGTGATTTACTATACAAACCGAAATTGTATTTTAATTCAGTAAAAAATATTTGTAAAACATTTAAGACGTTGATTAAAAACTTAGTTCTTTTATAATGCAATAAGTCAATAATTTTTAGAAGAGCATGTTTGTTCGTAAAATTAAATTTTGGTTGTGAACTGAGAAAATAATTATCATGATTTTGTCTTAAAACTAAACTTTATATGGCATATCAAATTTTGAAATCTTAGAATCTGGACTCGGTCTCTAAATATTTGCTATCGATGGCATAATTCAGATTTTTTTTCAAAACAACATGTTTCGTAATATTTTTTTATGAATAATTTTATAAAAAATAGATGCCAAAATCGAATCTTGAAAATACCAAGGCCAAAAGAAAATGAAGGTCTTCCACGTCCTGTTTATTTGTAGACGAAACATTTTTTCTTTGAACTCTTATAATTATTTTATGTACGTTCTACTTTTTTCAACTCTAAACTTATATTGCACATTTTTCAAAACAAATAAAGATTACAAGGTAAATTAGTTTTTATTAATTTTTATTATTAAAAATTTAAAACTGCACTTTACTGAATTTTTTTATTAATTTTTTTATTATATTAAATGTATTTGAAGAATTAATTTTAAAATGTAATTATACAGATCAATCATGTTGCTCTGATTTCATGCTCTGAAAACGGAAGTCCTATATAGAATTCAATATAGTACTGCACAAAGGCTCATCTTTTTTTTAAGATAAAAATTCCAAGAAAAAGGATTGCTGGTTCTTACTTTGACGAAATAATTTATTGTTTGCTGCGAGAAGCAAAATAAAATTTTGAAAAGTTCATTGCAACTTTGATGCGATAAATTTTTGCAAAATCTTTTTATAATCGTTGCAGAATTCTTTTTAAGAGTTCGAAATGATTTGAAAGGATATTTAAACTAAATGTAAAAGAAGTTAAAGAAGAATTGTTGGTCAATTGAATGATTAATTTAACCTTTGACGACATACTTACTCTGTATCGATGTCAGTTTATTTCAATAACTTTGAATGCTTCTGGAGTTCTGAATTTTTGCTTCTATCAATTTACTGGTTTTTGGTAAATTTGAAATGTTTTATTTTTGATAAATTAATTAAATCATCTCTTCAAGTTAGTGTAGATGAATTTAATTATTGGCTAATAGTTTCGAGTACCTTACGACTTCCCTTCAGGGCACTGATTGTTAAAATTTACAACAAGAAAAAAACACAATAAATTATAACTTACTTAAACTTACATTAAAAAAGTTGCCTGATTGGAATTTTTTCACAAGGAATTCACTCCTAAATTTAAAAAGATCTAAAAAAAAATTTAAAATATAATTACTAAAAACAATACATCAAAGATTAGTAAAATACGTACCTTTGGTCGTTTCTTCAAAGAAATAAATCTTGTGCAAAACGGAATTTTTTCCATATTTTTGTGGTAAAGTCGACAAAAATCGTATGTACATGATTCGAATCGGAAATTCTGAGTTATTACGTTTTTTGCTCCTCAACTGACCTCTACTCTTTTTAATTTTCAGCAACGAATCGATGTTATTTCAAGTAAATCGGCGTTTTTAATTCGAAAAATAACGCATAATTACGCAAAACCGCTCCTCGTTTCAACAGACATTTTGAAGATAATTATTAATATTCACCGCTACATCAATCGACAAGAATACCAAGGATATTATTTCTTCAATTCTTTCGCAATAAAGTACCCAATTAATTTTTCCCTTCCGAAAACATTCCCTCCGAATCACTACAAGTTTACTTCTCGTTGCTCAACCAACTTCTTTAAACATAACGCGCGTATAACTTTCCCCAAGACGCTGGAGTCGAAGACTGGGGTCAGTGCATCCCTTCTCCCATCCCACGCGATTCTTGGCAACTTTGCCAACTAACCGGCCGCGAAGACCGTAATCTCGTAAACGGCAGCTAAAAGATTCATATAGCCGTTGCAGGCAGACCGAGACAATGTCTCTCGAAGCTGCACTATACGAAGACGATTCCGATCGATCGGGCGTGTATCGGTCTCGGCGGCGATTTCTCTCCAGTCGCAATCCGCGCGTTTGCCAGTGACGTTATGGAGGCCGAGGTGGCAAAGTACGCGGGATACAAGCGGGACCTGCAGTTCATGCTGATAAGCTCGGGCCTCTGGTCGAATTACGAGAAGCATCCGAGGATCTTGCGCAACGTCCTGAGCCTCTGCTCGGGCTTTCTCAACGGCGCCGTCTCGCTTGGGATACTCACGTTCTGCATCACCTATGCGACCAACATGAACCTGCTGTCTAGGGGATTGGGGCTGCTCGTCAGCTTCTCCTCGGTGTTTCTGAAGGTGATGTTTAACGATCGAATTACCGCGCAATTGAAGTACGTTCGATTGTAGAAACTTAACGATAAATTAGCTAATTTATAACGAAATTAGCTTGACGATAAATTAGCTAATTTATAACGAAATCAGCTTAACGATAAATTAGCTGATTTATAACGAAATTAGCTTGGCGATGAATTAGCTAATTTATAACGAAATCAGCTTAACGATAAATTAGCTGATTTATAACGAAATTAGCTTGACGATAAATTAGCTAATTTATAACGAAATTAGGTACTTTATCGTTAAGTTTCTACTAGGGTACGTAATGGTAAATTAAAAATTTTCTACCGACCAAATCTTGGCGAAATAGGTGTGCATTCTCTCGTTCCATCGGGACGACCTGCAGAGCCTGAACGACGGCGTCACATCGCAATTCGAGCGGGACTTGAAGGTTCCGGAAAATCGGCCCCACCTGCTTGTTCATTTCAGAAGATTTTCCAGATTTTTCTACTCGTTCAGTTACACTGTCGGCGTGATCGTCGTCATCTTCACCGTGATACCTCTGTCGCAGGCCAGGCAGGGCAACTACGTCAGAATGTATCCTCAAGTGTTTTTCTTCGCCTACGAAGCAGGTACCTTGAATTACCTAGAAAAATATATACCTATTACGTATTATCACATAATACTTTTTCGTTTAAGACTCTTAAGGCGGTATGAAACCTATAGTGACCGGTCAGTAACGATGCGGCAGAAAAGTGCTTTGATCTCAAATACTATAACGAATTATAGAAAACCAAGAGGTACTTGCCCTTTGTATTGGAATTGTCTCTCACTGTGCAGAGTTTGGAATCGAAATATTCAGATGTTAGAGAGAAAAGCTTGTCCGAAAATCAGTGGTTGTAATCTGACGTAACTTATACTTCTGCTGACAGCTACTGTTTTTCGGACAAGGTATTCTCTCCAACGCCTGAATATTTTTATTCCAAACCTTTCATAGTGATAGATAATGCCAATACGAAGAGCAAGTATCTCTTGGTTTTGTATAATTTATTATATTAACTGAGATCTAAGTATTTTTCTGCTGCGTCGTTACCGACCGGTCACTATACGCTTTAGACCCCCTTAAAAAAAAATTATCCGATTGAAGCGAACAGAAGCAAATTTGACGCGTGCATAACGAGTATTGGAATTGCAGGTGGCACGATTCACTGGATAATCTTCTTTTGCGAGGTGATCGCGGGTTACTTTCTCTGGGCCGTGACTTGCGGCGTCGACTCTTACTTCGGCTACTACTGCTTCCACCTGGTGGGCGAGTTGCGTCTGGTGTCCCATCGCTTTCGCAATCTCAGATCGAGCAAGGAGTACGTGAAAGATCTGAAGGAATGCGTCGACCGACATGTCGAGCTCATCAAGGCCTGGCACCTGCTGGAACGCATTTTCGGTTTCTTGTCCATCTGGTTGGCCATCACCTGTGCTGTCGTCCTCTGCACGATCAGCTTCCAGGCTACCGAGGTATCCTTACGAATTTCACTCGTTGCGAGGCGTTCCCGTTGTTATTAACGATAGTTGTGTGTGGGTGTGCACGTAGTCGAAACGTTTGCCTGTCCTGAAAGTGTGTTACCTCATCTGCTACGGGTTCTTCAAGCTGACCCAGGCCTACTCCTACGCCTGGTTTGGGAACGTCATCTCCACCGAGGTGAGTTATAGATTATGGAAACACCATGCAGGTGGATTTTCGGTTGGATATCGTGCAGGAAAATTTTCTGGAAAAATGTTTAAATATATTGCATTTAACATAAGTATAGAGATATGTAATAAAATTCGTATTTTGGTTGGCAGTAATGGAAGTACGATACGGATGATAACACCAATGATATGTCGCATGCCTGTATTATCTCTCATTTAACATTTTGTTTACAATAAATTATTAAAAATTGAAGTTATTAACAAAAATAAATTAAGTAAAATGACAGATAACATAGGCATGTGACATATCATTGGTGTTATCATCCGGATGGTACTTCCATTACTGGTAACCAAAATATGAATTTTATTACTTATTTCTATATTCATGTTAAATGCAATGTTTAAACATTTTTTATAACATTTTACTGCAGAGAATCCAACAGAAAATACTGTAGGAAAAAAGCGCAAAAGGGGGTCGCCTCCAGGATATTCTGCAGGAAATCCTGTAGGATGTTTCCATAAGGTTTGTGGCTCGACGCGGTTTGTTTATTTTTTTTCCGTTACTTTTGGGACAATTTTTTCAGAGCAAGTTGTGCCTGGACTCGATGTTCAACGCGTGCTGGCCGGAATCGGGAGACATACGCTTCATGAACGACGTTCTCATCGTCTTGTCGCAGAGGCCGTTCGTTTTCATAGCGAAGAGCGTCATGCTTCTGGAGATGGAAATGTTTCACAAGGTCCAGTTCGATCACGAGATTTTGGCGATCTTTAATGTTTTAATGCGAAACCTTTTTTCTGCAGATTCTCAATACTTCGGTGTCCTATTTCTTCTTGCTTCGAACGTTGGAAGAGAGTCTTGACGAGGAATCGACGTAATAGATTTACGTTGAAACGCTCTTGCAGAGTTGATGTAGTATAAGATGTAAGCCTGTTTTATCATTGTCAGAATTGTAAAGAGATTATAATTTTCTTGAAACATTAAGCTACGTCATTGAGTACATTGTCTATTGCCAGTAAAAAAGTATTTCTTTATATAATCTTCATTTTATCGATTGATTTTCTACTTTATTATTTTCTTTTTTAGAATGAAGAAAGCAGTCGCAATTGATTTAGATGTTGCAGTTGTAAGTAATGCTGCAAAATTTCGAAAGTAATTCGAAGTCCAAAAAATTTTACATTACACAGTAGAAATGAAAAATAGTTATTCAATTGATCGCTATGGGTAAGAGTGTGCAAGAGCTTTTGTACTGACATATTCTTATCAATGACTTATTGTTTGTTATACACCACAATGTTGAATAATGCATAATGTTTCCATAATTGTTCATTTGCGCTTTCTTTATCATACTTTTTCCCTTTTCCTAATTGACATATGCACTTAATACAACTTAACAATTTAGCAAAGTTGAATTTCCTCGACAATGTTTTTACATAGTTATATACATACTTACATAGCCTCGTTGAAAAGGACGAACTTTTCCCGTCTAATTGATTATCATTGTTGATTTTACCGCAACAATTATTGTCGTGATTGTCCTTACAGTCGACTATATTGTAAGGGAAGAAACACGAAGTGAAGAAACCCAAGTGAACCAGTCATATATTATGTATATTGAAGTTTGCTTCAAAATCGTTGACCTCAATTAGCACTCAATTGATGAAATTGGTTAAATAATATTAAAGAGCCAAGTTACAGTCATCTAATGATCAGATATTACAATGATTGATTCAATAGCGTTGTTATAGTGATTATTAATTTATCTCGGATGAGACCTCAAATCAAAATTTACTGATCGGATACACGTTGATTACATAAATAACACAAAACCAAATGAAACTCAAACTCTTTTAATTTAATCTTGTGTTAATTCAACAATTATTTTATTATTCTCAATAATTTTTATTAACATTTTTGCTTTACGGATTTTTACACTGCACATCGCTGAATTCGTGTTTACGTATCGTAATATGTATTTAACTTTCCATACCCACTTTTGTCTATAAAACAGTAATGCATAGAATATTACCAAACGGAAACTTGTATAAAAAAAAAAGACATTTTTTTTTCAAGAAATTGAAGAAAATTATATTTTACATTGTAACTATTCGTTCATACATCATTTAAATCCATATACACAAATAAATAACTAACTAATTAAATAAATAAATATATTTCATGATGGTAGAGTTTATAATAAAAAGTATTCGATTAACAAACTTGCGAAAACTGATAACACAAGTGGCAAAACAAAAACTTTTCTTTTAAATGAAAATTCGTGTTAATCAAACCTCTACTTGATACTGTCAGCATCACATCTTCCAGTCAACTGAAGCTCCGATTTCCCCTCCCTTCGATTGCCATCTATTTAATAAGTCATCCCTTTCTCTCGTGTAACTAACTTTACGAAGCTCATGAAGTTTCCTATATAATAAAAGTCTCTGTGATATGTTGCATTACGAACTTCGTTGGCTACTACTATACATTCGCCTATTGATTTCGCGCTAAACTGTTCACCAGTGATGTTGTTCTCCGGCAGAAAGACTAGTATAACAGTCTCGCGATGACGGAGGACGAATTGACAAAGTGCAATGAGTACGAGAGACACGAGGAAGAAAAATAAATAAGTCTTTCAATTACCGACGTCCTGTGCTTTTTCGAATTGCACAACTTCCGTAAATAAACCACATCGGATTTGGATTAGTTTAATTATAAGTTCAGCGGATGTACGAGCGACGTTGACAATGGAGAAGGAAGTGGAGAAGTACGAGAAGTACAAAAGTAACTTGAAATTCATGATAGTATCCAATGGAGTTTGGCCCAATTACGAGAAGCATCCTTACTCCCTAAGAAAGTTACTGAGCATTGTTTCCATAAGTTCGCTGTCCATGACGAACTACTGCATGATGCTCTTCATCGTCGCGACCACGACCAACGTGAAAACTTTCACGAGCTCCTTTGGACTCGCTTTGGGCGGCTTTGGAAATCTCTTCAAGGTATACTTTATCCTTCGCTGTCTTTGGCAGAATTTAACGTGAGTATACAGGATCAATACTAATCTCGGCCGACCGATGACGCGGTGGTGCAGGTTTGCGCGCTGGCGGTTAACCAGAAAGAGCTGCACGCCTTGAACGAAGGAATTTCCACGAACTTCGAGAGGAACCTGAGGGTCCCGGAGAATCGACCTCACCTGCTGGCCAAATTTCCCACGTTCTCCAAGTTCTTCAATTTCCTCAGCTACTCGACGCTCGGCACCGTGGGCTTCTTGATCGTCATGTCCCTGCTGAATCTCAGACACGGCAAGTACACGCGGGTCTGGCCGATTATTTTGCCCTTCTCCCACGAGCCAGGTGCGTCTTAACCAACGAATCGACTAGTATACGATTAGTTAAGGGGGTATGAAACCCATAGTGACCGGTCACTAACGGCATATCAGAAAAATACTTAGATCGCAAGTAATGTAATGAATTGCGCAAAACAAAGAGATGCCTGTGCTTCGCCTTGGCATAATCTATTATTGTGCAGAGTTTGGAATCAAAATATTCAGGCATTGAGGAGAAAAGTGTGAACGAAAATCGATAGTCGTAACCTGACGTAACAATGCTTCTGCTGACAGTCCAATGCCCGAATCTTTTGATTCCAAACTTTGCATAATGATGGATAATGCCAAGATGAAGGGCAAGTATCTCTTATTATTTGAGATCTAAGTATACTTTTCTGTCGTGTCGTTACTGACCGGTCACTATAGGCTTCAGGTCACCCGAGACTGTCGATGGAAACAAAGGGACGTTTTAACGAGCATCAATTGTTCTTCATTGTCGCATGACCCGAAGGAGGACTGATTCACTGGACGGTCTTCGCCTGGGAAATCCTGGTGGTGTTCTTCGCCTGGATCACGACCTGCGGTGTCGACTGTCTCTTCGGGCTCTACTCGCTCCACATGGTCGGCGAGATGAGGCTGCTGAGCAGTAGACTGAAGAATTTGCGATGGAGCGACAACTATCGCGAGGAGATGAGATCCTGCGTGATGAGCCACTTGGTGCTGATGAAGACCCTGCGCCAGATGCAGGACGCCTTCGGCGGATTGGCCGTTTGGTTCGCCTTCAACAGTGCAGCCTCCCTCTGCACGCTCGTCTTTCAGTTCTCGCAGGTTCGTTGAGCTCACAGCTCGATCCAAGTGTATCGGTATATTTTTTCCATTATATATACGCATATTGCCCAAGTTAATTAACGAACGCCGAATGTTTCGATCGCTCACTGAAGTAGTTAACGATGATAAATCCTGTTAGACTACTGTACTTGATATGCCACACCTGCATTAAATTGGTGCAAGCCTATTCGTATTCTTGGTACGGAAACATCATCACCGTGGAGGTAAGTCGAAGTGATTCTTTCGCGATCGCGTAACGATATCGTCCGCTCTGAACACGAGGAAAACGTGAATTTCAGAGCGAGGTCTGCCTGGAGTCGGCCTACAATTCGCACTGGCCGAACTGCTGCGACAAGCACTTCATGAGGGACGTACTCATTATTCTCCTGCAACGACCGATGGTGTTCAAGGCCAAATCCTTTCTAATACTCAGACTGGATCTGTTTGCCAAGGTAAAGATCGAATCAGCTGTCGCGTGTCGAATGGGAAAAATGTACGAGCTTTTGTTCTATTTGCAGATTGCGAACACGACTGTGTCTTACTTTTTTTTGCTACAGACTTTGGATGAACAGCCCTAAGATTTCCATCGTAGTCGTGGATAGCTTCTGTTTCACATACACTTTTACGACTGTGCTTTTGTTCTTGTAGTTGAAATTTTATTTTGTTCGATACAAAAATATTGATGTTGTTGTTGTGGAAAATTATACCAAGTTTTTTTTTGTAGTGCATAGCGATGGTAAGTGTATACGTACGCCATTCTCTATTGAATTCTTTGTCAAGCGTTGAATGCGTGAAATGCAAGGTATAATATTTAGTCATGTAGTGTCTATTGGCATCGATATCCACGTCAACAAACGTAAATAAACGAAAATACATGCAATTTACTATGAGTTAGTATGATTACTCTAAGGATACATGTCAATATTAAGGACTCGTAAATTTTCCAAATAGCATGACGACTATGTAAGATTTTTCGACTATTATAAAATTCCGTAAAAAATTAAAAACACGTGTATCAATTGATATATTTTGTCTACCCGTGAAATAATGAGAACAGAAATTAAATTACTGACACATAGAGATTTTTGAGACACGAAAGAAGTTAAAAATATCTCGATGGCTAATCGGACTAACATTTACAGACGTGCAGAAGGTAGTTCTCTTAAAAATCCGCAAATTACGTGGATTCACGTAGATTTTGATGACAATAGATTTTTATTTAAATCAAAGCATGTTTAAATGTGGTATCTAATAAATAAATAAATATATTAAAATAAGGGCAGATAAAATAAATTTTCAAACTTGATACTTTATATGCTTGGTTATTGAAATACCAATCTACCGCTTTTCTTTATACAAGCAATAGTAAATTGTCTATAATTTATATTTCAAACTCTATATACTCAAGAAAATTAAATTGCGTAGAAACCCTTAAAAATCATTATCTCTTATGATAATTGGCAGTCGATTTCGAGTAATAGCGCTTGGAATGCTCGAACTTTGACGGGTGTCATCAGTGTCAGAAAGTACTCTCCAGCGCTGACTGTGGTGAGCGCAACTTCAACAGAATTCCGGCGACAGCAGCTCAACCGTCAATTTGTCCTTACAGTATTTCCGCAATAATCTTCCTTGAACAATCGCTCAACAATTTATCTGAAATAATAAAACAGTTTTCAATATCTATTTCTACATCAAAACTTTGCACAAAAGTGTTCTGCGCTGCGTAACAACAAGTCTCAATAATTATTATGCAACATTGTACGTACAGTGTAATAAAACAATAGATATAATACATTATGACACGTGTGACGTAAGTGGCCCATTATTGCATGGCGTATATAAATAGCGCCCGAGCGCCGCGAGCCTTTAAATCGACCAATGATCAGACTGACGTAAATGAAATATTTACTTACCATTACGCGCATGCCACAGAAATTAAAGATCAGAGCTCCGCCTGAAAATTTTTTCCAACGTATATCCAGGGTGTGTACTGTTTTCGACTGCATTCAATATTGTAAATCCTACAAAAAATAAAAATACATTTTTCACAAGGAATTTTTCGTAGATAATTCGGGCTTCTATATTGCTTAAGTTAGATTGCTTATATAATTTTATAATATTAAAAAATTATCTGTGTTTCAACTGATAAAAAAAAGATTATTTGAGATTATAACACGCAATTTAGTTACGCGAAAAAATAGTGTTTCTTCCAAATCGAAGGATTGACATTTTAAGTATGCAGATATACATTATTCTTTATACACTGAATTAATATTTAAAATGTATATAATTTATATCGTGTACAACTCTTACGATACTCGAAAGATAAAATCTACTAAATTCTTTTTTTTTTTTTGTTAAATTACTTAGAAAGTATCAACAAAATAGTGTTTGATAATTTACAATAAAATTTGTTTCGCTCGCTTATGTGCGAAATTTCTAAAACACACAGCAAGCTTCGTCCTCCCCAAGACTCTTCGGCGAAAGTCTGGAATTACGTCTGTCGTCCGTTTTCTTGTTCTATACCCAATGATTCTTCGGAACTCCCTCTAACAACTCGTGAAACTAATCTCGCAAGAGCAACTTGAAGATTTGTACCTTACACGTCGCGGAGAACAATACTTTCGTACGACGCCGCGCTTACGAGGACAATTTGATCGATCGTTATCGGTCTTGGAGCAAAATTTTCCTCAGTATACGTCTGTCCGTTGAACGAGACGATGGAAGCGGAGCTCGCCAAATACGAGAAATACCGGCGGAACCTCGAGTTTATGATGTCGAGCTCGGGCTTGTGGCCGAATTACACGAAGCATCCGAAGATTTTGCGAGTCGCGCTGAGATTTTACTCGGGATTTTCGAATGGGATCGTCACGTTTGGAATTCTACTGTTCTGCGTGAATAACGCGACCAACATCACCAAGTTGACCAGTGGTTTGGGACTGTTCTTTGGCTTTTTTTCGGCATTTCTGAAGGTAATGTTGTGCAACGGATTGATTTTCGTGATTATTCTATTTTATGGTAAACAAACCTGCGAAGAGCATAAAATTAAAAAAAAAAATAGTAGTTTTTGAAACACTGAACGATTTGAACGTATTACAGATGCGTTTCTTAAATTCTTTGTGCGTACAAATTACGTTTCTGCACTGACAAATTAAAAATGTTTCTATTGGCAAAATCTTTGAAGTAGGTATGTGTACTGTCGCATCATCAACGCGACCTGGTGAGTCTAAATGACGGTGTCTCGTCAAATTTTACTCGGGATTTGAAATCGCCGGAGAATCGACCGTTTCTGCTGGCTCAGTTTCGAACGTTTTCAAGGTTTTTCTATATGTTTGATTACTCGGTCATTATAAATGCCAGCCTTTACGCCTTGATCCCTTTGACGCTGATCAGACAGGGCAAATATGCCCGGATCTATCCTCAAGAATTTCTCTTCAGTTACGAACCAGGTATCTAACATTATTAAAAAGTATTATTAAATTATTGTTACTATTGACTTACTGTTAAAATTTATAATTTTCCTCTTATTGTATGTATTGCTTTTTACGATAAGGACATAGTTATAAATAAGCCGTTGTAGTTGCTGTTTTCACTATGTTTAACATATAAATAAAGATCACTTTTATATTATCACTTTTTAAAGCCACGGTTGTTTTTTTTTTAATTTTCAGCAGTTTTCTAAAGCACAAATTGCTCGCAATAGCGTAAATGCTCATTGAAAATTTTCATAAAATTTTACAACAGTACCTGCGCATTACAGGAGGTCCGATTCACTGGTCGCTTTACCTTTTCGAGATCGTGGCGGCCTTCTTCCTGTGGAGCGCCACCTGCGGAGTCGATTCAATTTTCGGCCTCTACTCCTTGCATCTGTCTGGAGAGTTGCGGCTCTTGTCCCATCGCTTCCGCAAATTGAAAACAAGCAAAAATTACAAAGAAGACCTCAAGGATTGCATTGACCGACACAGTGAGCTCATCAAGGCCTGGCACCTGCTGGAAAGCGTTTTTGGGATTTTGGCAATCTGGTTGGCTATAACCTGCGCCGTTGTGCTCTGCGCTCTTATCTTTCAGGCTACATCGGTAATTTTACACATTCTAATTGTCATTAAATATCAAAGTAGTACAATGCGTATTAATTAGTTGTATGCACACGTAGATGAAAAATTTGACGGTTCTTAAAGTTTGCTACCTGATCTGCTACAGTTTCTTGAAACTGGTTCAGGCCTTTTCCTACGCCTGGTTTGGAAACGTTATCGCCGTTGAAGTTTGTATAGCAGCTCAACTTGATTGTTGTGTATTAAAAGAATTGACGGAATAATCTCAGCTGCTTCGAACGTTTTGCAGAGCAAGTTGTGCTTGGAATCAATGTACGAGTCGTGTTGGCCAGGATCAGGTGACAAGCGATTCATGAATGACGTCCTCATCGTTTTGTCCCAAAAACCGTTCGTTTTTATAGCGAAAAATGTCATGCTCCTTCAGATGGAAATGTTTCAGAAGGTCTAGTTTGAACAGACGATTTTTTGTAGTGTACAATTTTAATCTGAAAGTGCTTTCTTTTTGCAGATTGTCAATACTTCCGTTTCATACTTCTTTTTGCTTCGCACTTTGGAAGAAGATCTTCAAGACGAATAATGATAAATTTTACTTTACTTTAAACGGCTAATGAAATAAAGATTTACTTATATTTTATTAACGCGAGAATTTTAAGAGAATACATATTTTGTTAAAATCTAAGTTACGTTCTTTCCTATACTTGTCTCACTGATAGTCGTGTAAAGTTAAAACACGTGTCGTTAAACTCGTCGCAATTATTAAGGGGTGCCAGCCTGGGTTAAAGGGCAAAAAAAGAAGTTTTTCTTATAAAGCTGCAGAAATTTTTCTATTTAGACTATAATAACGAAAATTTTTTAACTTAAAGTACACGTTTATACCTTCCATTTAAGATATTAGATGCTTCAAAATGTTGATTTTACGTCTCATAAATCAGTTATCACTGTGACGTGTTTTTTATTGAAGTTTTTTTGCAATGTGCACGATTCTAAAACTTTAACGGAGCACTATTTTTTTAATTTTTGTTTTCTTGAAAAAAGTAAAAAGTCTAATAATGGAATATAATAGTACACATTTTAGAAAAACTAAATCCTTCATTTTTCTCACGATCCGATGAAGGGGGAGCTCTTCACTGGCCGATATCTATGGCTTACGGCTACGGCTTCTACTTCTACATTGCCGGTGAATATTGTGATTTCCGAACATTTGATTGCCGGTACTGACTTTATCAACAAGACTGGAAAAGTTGTTTTCACTGAATCTTTTTCTTCTGGTGAGTTGTTAAATTGATTCCTTAAACAAAAAATGTCGTTATTATAATTTTATAATATAAGTACAATTATGTTATTTAGTAAATTAGTTGAATTGTACGCCACTATAATTTTATTGTAGTTACTTTTAGCGCAAGCTTATTCTTACGTTTGATATATGATAACATCTATTGATCCGTCAAACAACTTCTCGGTGCGTTTTTGTAAAGACAAATAATTTCGCGTACAGAAGAAATTAGATTTACTATAAATTTTACACATAACTTGTTGATTGCAGTATTGAAAAAATGTAATAAGTGTTCATGAATGTTTGTCCAAAATTAATATTTATTCAAAATTTCCATTTCAAACATTGATGCGTGCACTTTTTTTAAAAATTTTTTTGTGAAACTAACTGATGGAATTAAAAAGACACATAATGTCGTCTGTCAAAGAAATTTTAATTACAATATACTTTATGCATGATTTTTCTTTTGTAACGTTGAAAAAAAAGTAATATGACTACATAATATACATTTTTACCTATTTAACATTTACTTGATTATCCCATAAAACATTTTCACTTAGTGTACTTTTGAAATGAAATTCAACAAATTATTCTGCACTGACCCAAAGAGGTTTCTTTTTTTTCGGTTATAAGTCATTGACACCAACCCCGAGTTCATTGTCTTTGCGAAGAAAACAGAGGAAAATAAAAGTATGTTCCATAGCTAAATTGTTCCATAACTAAATTCTGCTATCATTACCTTTCATTATATTCGCTATCTGCTGAAATAGTATATCAATCATTTCGTATGTACGTATTTCTACTCTACTATATTGAAAAAGTAATTATTCTATATTTCCGACGAAGCTCGCTGAGGTATACCCTTTTGCTTATGTCGAAAGTTATCTTATGTACTACAACTTAATTTTGCTATTTTCCCATAACAAGTTCGTAACCCCAAGCAATTCTGACTGTCTTTAGTTCCAGGTGCAGTCGTATACATAGTATAAATTCATGTTATGGAAAACGAAGAGCTTTGCGAAGGGGATGTAGTATAATTAATTTGTGGTTACAATGTAACGGGGCTTATTGTTCTACCGAAGCTCTTCTGGGTCATTACAGAATTTTTTTTTTATAAGATAATTGTATAATAAAAAGCAAATTTTCAAATAATTCGTCAATTAACAAAGAGGTTATATTAATTCCAATTTCATTTAAACGCCTTAATTAAAATCTTAAAGTTATATACAAAATACTATAATAATAAACTTTTTATTTTATTTTATTAATTTTTTTTTATAGTGCATTCGAGAACATTTTTTTCTGCTCAAATCCTCAGAATAATTATAAAGTCTATAGCGTCTATAACGTCTATAACGTCTGAAAATATCTCACTCTTTAAACATAAACAAAGATGACAATTATTCATTTGATTCTTTATATTTGATTCTTTATGTTTAAGAAGTACAAAACACCTATTTCAGAGTTACAATTATAAATGATAGAATAGAGAGAAAATGTTCTGAATCAACGAAAGTTGATACAATTGTATGATTATCACTACAGACATATTTTTTATCATTATGACAAGATGCTCTTGATTATTGTCTTCTATCAAAAGTAATCCTTGAACTTGTTTGCAAATAGAATAAGTTGGGCTATGATCTTATAATCGGAACGTTTGAAGATGAATTTTTTTTTCATAAATTAATTTTCCAGTATAAATATTTTATTTTTAAAGGGTGTTCACGAAATTTTGTACCATTAGTAAGATCTTGAAAAAAATCTTTAAATTAATGGTTTATTCTTTCTATCTTTAATACATAATAAATTAAATATTTACTGAAGAAAAAAAAGGTTATCTAGCAAATTCAAAGTATAATAGGTCGCCTTGCTCCCCGAAACGATGATATACTTGCCATCGAGGCGCTACCGCGCCCCTTGATACAACAATTATACAAAAACGTGAAAAATAACATATTTGAACAATCAAAATTTTCAGCGTTTTTTTTACTCGAACTACATTTTCATAAACAGTTGTAGCTCTCGCTTGAAGGCAAATTGTCTGATCAACTTCAAATTTTTTGAGAACATTTACGACACATTTTTACGCACCACGACCTAGTGTTACTTGAAAATATTAAAAATCCAAACTTTTCCATGCCACAAAACAGGCTTATTTTAGTATAAAATCGAAAACTTTAATAAATTAAACATCTTATTCGCAATACCTTTTAAAATTCTTCTCCATAGATTCAATTTTATTTCAATCGCCATACAATACCGGTTACTCGTTGAGTAGAGCAGCTCTTCAAGTATACTAAACGAAACTTCCCGAAGAGAGTTCCATCGACGACTGAAGACATGGCGACAGTCCCTTCCATCGCCCCACCTAATTATTCCTTGTAACTCGCTTAGCGTCGAAGACACTGTAATTTCCGAACGATAACTAGATGATTCGTACCTTATGCGCAGTAAGAAACAATGTCTCTGAAACTCTGCGTTTACTGAGATTATTAGATTGATCGGTATCGGGCTTGGAGCAAATGCTCCTCAGTGTATGTCTATTCGTTGAACGGGACGATGGAAGTGGAGCTCGCCAGATACGAGAGGTACAGGCAAGGCCTCAAGTTGATGTTGCTCGTCTCGGGCTTGTGGCTCGTTAAGGAGAAGTACTCGAAGATTTTGCAAAACATTCTGAGCCTCTGCTCGTTAATTTTTCCCGGCTTCGTATCGTTCGGGCTCCTATTGTTTTGCGCCAAGTATGCGAGCAACATCACTAAGCTGACCAGTGGTATGGGACTGTTTTTCGGCTTTTCTACGACGCTCATGAAGGTAACGTTGAGAAATACATTTATTCATTGTCAACCTGCAGAATTATGGCATCGATTTCGATGCTCAGAGTTGTGATTTCAGTTAAGGGGATCCACCACCTCCGAAGTCTGGAACTGCGAATGATTTTTAAAATTTTGTATTGTAAAGAGCTATTAAAATACATTTTTTAAGAAGGTTCTTTAAAAAACGAAAAGTAAACTATAATTCGTTTAAATATCGCTAGTTGCAGATTTCAAAAGTGGCGGGTTCACCTGAGTATATTAGAATAGTGAATGAAATTTTTTCTGCATTAACAAATGACAAAGTTTTACTGATCAAATCTTCAAAGCAGGTACTTATTGTGAGATATCATCAAAATGATTTGCGGAAGCTTCTTGACGGTGTCTCATCCAGTTTCACCGAGCATCTGAAGACGGCGGATTATCGACCTCATCTGCTCGCTCATTTTCGTACTTTTTCGAATTTTTTTTATTCATTCGTTATCTCCTGCGGCACGAATATCGTTATTTATGCTTTGGTTCCTCTGTCACTGCTCAGACACGGCAAATACGTTAGGATATTTCCTCAAGTCTTTGTCTTTACCTACGAACCAGGTAAAAACCAGTTGAACTGAAATTATTATAGTAGAACAAAAAATTATTAAATTAATATTTATAGTGTATAGTTGTATATACGTAAGATAGCTAGTGCAACTCTGATTTCATATTGCTCTATGTAACAGTGCTTTTTATATGGGGCTGTTTAAACTGTTCTTATGCAATGATTAAATGATTTTATTTAGAATCACAATAGATATAGTGAGTCTCACTTATCGATACACAATTAAATTGATTTTGTTGTGCTAGATTTAAAATGCAATCCAGGCAGCTGTATTCGTGCATATTTTATATTTGAAGTAAACACCATGACTTATTTTTAAATGCTTGTAGGAATTGAATTCTGAATTAAACGTTACAATTTTTTTTTTGTTGTACGAAAAGTGGTCCGATCAACTGCAAGGCCTGTACTTCTTTTGCTATAAAAATATTTTCGAACTTTTGAAAAACAAAATTAACCTAAGAATATTAGTAAATAGAAATAAAGACAAACGACAAATATATATTTAGCAGACTTAATTTAAAAGCAACACTAGTGTCCAATGTTTAATTAAAAAAAAGTATATTAATTGTACGCGATTTAATTTTCAAACGAATAAAAATTATTGCCAGCAGGCGTTGTTTACAATGAGTATTACAATTGCAGGAGGAGCGATTCATTGGTTACTTTACGCTTGCGAGTTGACTGCCGGTTTCTTCCTCTGGAACGTCACCTGCAGCGTCGATACCCTCTTCGGTTGCTTAACTTTGCACGTGGTCGGCGAGTTTCGACTGTTGTCCCATCGCTTCCGAAATTTGGCATCGAGCAAGGAATACGCCAAAGAGCTCAAGCTATGTGTCGACCAACACGTCGAGCTCATCAAGGCCTCGCATCTATTGGAAAACGTTTTTGGCTTGCTGTCGATTTGGCTGGCGATAACATGTGCCTTTGTGATGTGCGCACTTATCTTTCAGGTTTCTGAGGTATCGTTTGAAGTTTTATTTATCATTACATGCTAAAGTAAGCAAACTAACAGTGGTATGCACGCATGTAGATGAAAAATTTAACCTTTCTAAAAGGTTGCTATTTGATCGGCTACAGTTTTTTTAAGCTGCTTCAAGCCTACTCCTACGCCTGGTTTGGAAACGTTATCGCCATTGAAGTTTGTACCGTAGCTAAACTTGATTGCTGCACACAGAAAGAATTAACAGAATATTCTTAGCTGCTTTGAACATTTTTCAGAGCAAGCTGTGCTTGGACTCGATGTACGACTCGTGTTGGCCGGGATCAGGTGACAAACGATTTATGAGTGACGTCCTCATCGTTTTGTCCCAAAAGCCATTTGTTTTTACAGCGAAAAGTGTCATGCTCCTTCAGATGGAAATGTTTCAGAAGGTCTAGTTCGAACGAAATATTTTGTGTAGTGTACAATTTTAATCTGAAAGTGCTTTTTTTTGCAGATCGTCAATACTTCCGTTTCATACTTCTTTTTGCTTCGCACTTTGGAAGAAGATCTTCAACATGAATGATAATAAATTTTATTTTAGTGATTTTAAAGAGTTATTGAAATAAAAACCCACTTATATTTTATTATCAGGTGACAAGCGATTTATGAATGACGTCCACGTTGTTTCGTCCCAAAAACCTTTTATTTTTTTTTAGTAAAAAATGTCATGCTCCTGCAGGTCGAAATGGTTCAGAAGGTCCAGTTTGTATGTACATGAGATTTTGTGTAGTATATAATATTATAATCTACAAGCGTTTTTTCAGAGATTGTGAATATCTCAGTTTCCTACTTTTTCTTGCTCCGAACTTTCGATGCAGGGCTTGAAGACAAACCTGCATACATATATATAAAAAAATATTTATGTAGTTTGGATTTGTCCACAGCACTTTCTTTTTTCGGTCATTCACATCATTCACATCATCAGGAGTTCATTGTCTTTCCAGAGAGAAAAAAAGTTGTATATAATTAAGTTCTGTAACTAAATTGTTCTGCTATTATTACCTTGCATTATATCGGCTCTGTTAAAGTAGCATCAATTATTTTGTTCGTACATAGTTTTACTCTACTACATCGAAAAAGTAATTATTCTATATTTCCAATGAAGCTCATTGTGGTATACCCTTCCGTTTTTTGTTGAAAAATTATCTTATGCGTTTCAACTTAACGTTGTTATTTTCCTACAAGTTCGCAACCCTTCTACTGCCTGCAATCCAGTGTTATTATTTTGTATATGTGTTGTCGAACTTCCTATTCCATTTATCATCGGGTAAAATCGTATACCTATAGTATTTAAATGGCTTGTTATGAAAAAAAAAGAATTTTTATTTACAAGATGATTGTACGTACAATGGATCGCCTTTTCTGATATAAAGAGTGACTAGAAGTAGTTTTATGGCTTTTAATGTTTCTCTGATCTGAAATTTATAATTTATTACTTGTAATCACAATCGATTACTTCCGCAATTTTTGCGTGCAAAATTATCTTTTTCAACATTGCGAGCTGTATTAATGCCGCTTTGGGAAGTATTTCGACTTGACTTCTTCACTTTAAATGTTTTATTTTCTATTATTATATTAAGAATATTGAAATATAAAATAACTGAGTTTCTTAAAAAGAAGATAGATTGTATACATAAATCAATGGATTATTTTTGACGAAACAAATTTTCATGATCATGTTGGTTTTGAAATTGTTCTTACTTTTTACATTAAAGTATATAAATTAAATAAATAAAGTAAATAAATTATCTAATTTTGTAGCATTTTGTCTAAAGCTTTGCGGATAGTGCTAAAATCTAAGAAATTTAGTAACAGAAATAACAACGAATAACAGATTTAGCAGACTAGAATTAACAGTAATAAGACTGTGTCGTTTACAATGTGTTTTACAATTACAGGTGGACCGATTTATTGGTTACTATGCGTCCGAGCTGTCTGCCGGTTTCGTTCTCTGGAGTGTTAGCTGTGATGTTGATTTCTTTTTCGATTACTATTCTTTGCACGTGGTTGGCGATATACGACTGTTGTCCCGCCGTTTCCGGAATTTGAAATCAAGTGAAGAATACGATAAAGATCAACACATTGAGTTCATCAAGGCCTGGCATTGATTGGAAAGCGTCTTTGGTTTTCTGTCAATTTGGCTACAAATCACCTGTACTGTTGTACTGTTTATGTTCCAGCTAGGCTAGTAAGGTATTGTTTAAAACTTTAATTATCACTATATACTAAAGTAAGAATATATAATAATAAGAACAGGTCAAATGTGGGAGGATAACCTGATATCCCACAGTAAAAATAAATAAACAAAGCCTTGATTTATATTTACTGTTGAATGCCAGTGCAATCCTTCCACATTTGATTTGCTCCTATTATGATTTTTTTGAATTGAGCAGTAGCTGTTATATTTATATTTTGCATATATCTTTATTTTTAATTATTTTAAATATTTTCTTAGAACAAGTTATTCATGGAAGCAATGAATCGTGCTGTTGACGCTCTCATCGATTCGCCACAGAAGCCTTTCTCTTTTACATCGAAAAGCGTCGTGCTCTTGGCGATAGCTTTCACTTCAGGAGTTTCAGTTCAAATAAAAAATTCTTTTATCTGTGAAAGGCTAAGAAAAAACGAAAATGATTTTTATTTTAGACATTATAGTTTTTATTAAGATATTCTCAATATGCAGTTATGAATGTGTATACTTCGGCGAAAACAATGTCGGCGAACAAATATATGAAAATAGCCTGCCTTATCAGGTTGGGTTGGGCTCTTGAAAGAAAGAGGTCTTATATGTCATATGGAATTCTGACTCAAACTGGCCAGCAACTTTCCACACGTATACGAGAAGTTGGATTTCAAAAGTTAATAGTTTCAAAAGGTCGATACGCACTTAAACAGGTGGACAGATGGGTACAAATAGCGAAAGGAGTTAGGCAAGGTAGGCAATTAGATATAGGTTGGTAGGTAGGTGGGTCGATAGACAGTTGGATATAGGTTGTTAGGCAGGTGGTGTAGATTGGTAGATATGAAAATTAATAGATTGATTTTAAAAATGAACTTTTGTGAAATAACCTTTACGAATTAAATAATCCTCAATCAACAATCATTTGTTAAACCATTCTTTGAACTTCTGTGCCATATCAGCTGATGTGGTAATCATCGTTTTCTCTCGAGGGTTGCTGGGTTCTTTCTGAAAAAGTCGTTTTTTTCCTCGTCCGATGAGGTTATTGGTAAATTATTCTCCTTGTTATCTTTTTCCTTGTTAACTCAGAACTTTTTAGAAGACGGTTCCGATCGAGGATTACGTTTTAACCTAGGGTTGGGTTGGATCTCCGATGTGCTATATCATTAACCCAACTCTTTGCGGCATACATTTCTCACATGAACAGATTTTCGTAAAAATGATGATACTAAGGTCTTCGTTGAACATTTGTTTACAAACAGCAACAAATTAGAAATTATTTTATACCATTTGTGCATGAATTTTAATCCTATCCTAGAGTGTCGTAAAATGAGACGATTATTAAACGAAATTTTAATTTTAACGGCGAAGAATCATTATTTAGTAAGGAATAAAAGTAGTCGCGATTCGCCTTTCTAGTCATCTATTGAAAATAAAGTTCTTTTACATTTGGATAGTCTTTCAAAGCTGACCCTCCTCGTGAGATATCTCCAAGGTGAGTCGCAAAACTGACAGATACGAGAAAGTGGTCTTCAGCAGCTGTAGAATAGTATTTCGAGTGACATAAAAAAATTTTCCAGCTGTTATGCACAAAGGTATCTGCGCCCTCATCATGACGAACATAATGCTCGTTTTGACCCTCTTCTCCATGTTGTACCAGGAGCTCGAGTAGACTGCCTGTACAACGTCTTCGCTTTGAGTCATCAGATAGTCACTTGCATAGCCGTAGATTAGCGATTCGGCTATCATGAAGTTTATACAATTTATGCTGATCAGCATCGTCATATAGTCCTCTTTTAATATTGAAACGAGAACGTTGCAACCTATAGAGAGCGAATTAACGTATTAATAGCTATAATTCAGTGGAGGCGAGAAATTACAATTTTCAGTTATTTCCTTTCAAATCGTAACGAAAGAAAGGAAATGTGCTTTTTCGTTCGAGATGACGATGAAAACAATTGTGGCAAATGTGACAAACGCCGTCAGTACAATCATCATCCGAAACTCAAAAGTCCACTGACCAGGTGGCGTGGTGTTCTTCTTTGTAGCAAAGATGATTAAAGTTAGCTTTTTCATAGTTAATAATAAATGGGTGTTTTGAGAACACTTACCGCTCATGCTTATCAGTACAATGCTGACTAAAAGCTGCAGCAAAATCGTGCGGTTAAAGCTCGCCTCCAGATTTTCCCCAAGTTTAACAAGTTGCTTGTGCCTGTCAATCAACTCTTTCACTTGACTCCTAACATCGACTTTCTCTCGAGCAGCATCGTCTGAATCCGTCGAGTTGAAATCCTCGATTCCCAATCTCTCCCACTTGATCTTCAGAATCTCGAACTGAGCGCACAGGTGAAATACTAAGCCAAAGAAAAAGCAGTCGGTACAGCCGCCGCTGGTGCAGGTGTAAATAAACTGAATGTACTGAATAGCTATGATGAGAGGATAGTACTTGGCCACAGTGTCCTGCGACAGAAACGACATTTGGCAGATGATCTGGTAGTTGTAAGGTTCACCAGGTTCTAATTGACGTTTGGCGAGAATGTTGGCCAAAACCGGTCGACACATAAACAGAGTCACACCCGCGTAGCCGCAGATGGTGTAAATGTTGAATTGGTACTTGTAGATCTGTGAGATGATAGATGTTTCTATTTTTGAATGAATATGAATTTTAGGTATGATCCATGCATACCTTGAGGTGTTTCCTCATGATCCGCAGAAATTGCTCGTCTTTCGTGTTGTCCCAGTCGTCCAGGTAACACTTCAAGTTCTCTCCAATCGCATCCTTGTACACGTGTAAATACGTGTGCTTTGCCAACGCGAGAGCCGCCGAAGACCAGAAAAGGAATACGTCCAACATATCCGAGATTGTGCCGTTGTTCAGAAGAATCTCCGCTAAAGTGTGCAAGGCAAGCGTCACCTGCACAAAGCCATTGTTACAATGAATTTATTTCAACTCGATGGGAACAGTAGACAATTTTCCACTGAATTAATCTCGATCAATAGAGTCTTTTCCCATCGCAATTGTTATATACAACACCTTTGCTGCAACCGCGAGGACGTAACGAGTGGTTTGGAAGACGCTTTTCGGCTCCAGTGCCCAAACACCGATGAATCGCAAAAAGAAACGATACATCCCGAAAGCTTGGTCGCCCTCCGATTTCTCCCCCATGACGAAGACGCTTAGAATAACTTTTGCGCCTTGACGACCGCAGTTTTCGCTTCATCGTCATGGCAAAAACTGGAGAGGCGACCGGTGTAGTATATGTATAGCGAGAAAATGCATAGTATTCAATACTCTACATCTTCGATGAAATAGTAATGTCGGGCTGTATGACTTAGTCATTTGAATTTAGCCTGTTCACGTAGAGGAAGCTCTAGAGCGCTTTTTACATTTTCTACAGTACATGGTTATAATGGATAAAGGTAATTTGAGCTTTTGCTGAATGAAATATTAGTCTAAGGTTTTATTCAGGAGATATTACGTGAGCTTGTCGCGTATTATTTCTATTTCCAGGTAAGTTGAGAAATATAAATGTAAAAACATGCAAAGTGCGCAATTTTTCTTTGATTTATTATTCAATGGATCCGTGCATTTTTTTCTATTCATACCCATACGTTTGTGGAGCAGTGAAAGAAGCAGCATTCCCACTAAGGAAGTATGTGGTGCTGTGCGAAAATTTATTCGCGTGTACTTAAAGTTGCTTAAAGTACTTAAAGTAAAAAAAGTATTTCAGTACATTAAATGATATCTCATCTAAGAGCCACGAATTCAACATGAGTTTTATGTTCTCGTGTGACGCTAGACATAGTAAAAATTTGTTATTGTTTAATTTTTTCTGGTTTAGTTAAATAAGTTAAGTATCCACCTGTCGTATTCTTAGGCAAGTAGCTTGATAATATAGACTTACGAGTTTTCTTCTTGTGGACGTGTCTTATGGATGTTGATCGCAGATGTGCAACTAAAAGTCAAAGAAAATGCATTACTTTGTAAATAAAATTTATGGAAAAGTCCACGATCTATAAAAAAACAAGCTGTGATGAAAATCTCAAATCATCAACTGAAAGTGAATAATTGTATTTCATACTTAGTACACCATGTAAGTGAATTTCATACTTATGTTTTTGTTTTGGATTTTGCATTCATGCGATTTACTATCCTATAAGTAAAATAAAAACAATTTTAGATGTTCACATCATTTTTCATTAGTTTAAGATACTATCCTCACATATGTATTCGTCTTACTTCTAAATTCATATATCCAAAAATTTTTTTATTAAATATAATAATCATTTATTTATGCTGAATAAAAAGATTTTGTAGTAAAGAATTTTATAATGTTTATTTATTTATTTCACAAAGAGATTTTCGACACAAGAGACTTAAAATTCTTTTTAGACTGAACGGAAAATAATGAATTCTCATAGATTTGAAAATAGAAATAAAATTATAACAGTTTTTTAATCTATCTTTCAGACTCCCTACAAAGAAAGACACGTGTACTGTTGTATCAATCGATAATTCTCGCAAATAAGCAAACATCCATCATTTAAGCAACCATTTAATGCTGTGAGAAAGGCAAGAAAAACCACACAGTGTGGAGCTGAAAATGTTATAAGTAAACATAGAATACATAGTCTCCTAATATGTGTAATTTGTAATATCTTCGATAGACTAGTGTACATACACACGATATGAATAAGCTATATTTCACTTATAAGTATAGTCACAAAAATTGTTGGTTTTGTCTTTACGAAACTTTGAGGGGGGTTTCGTCGCTAAATAATAATACAATTGATTTCTGCAAGTGAACTATTTTCAAACAAAAAAAATAAAAATGAAGTGAATAAAAACATAAATTAAAATATTATATTACACTAAAGGATTGCATTCGAAGGCACTGCGTTCTAATCAATGCGAAGTACAACCTCGAAAATGTATTTGGCTTTCTCTCAATATGGATAACTTTGTCAGGGGCACTGGTGACTTGTTCGCTGATTTTTCAAGTTACGGAGGTGAATGTAAACCTCAACAAACTTTGTTTGATGTTACACTCTTTTATACTACTTTTAATGATCATAATTTTCTTTTTTAAGTTAGTGAAAACCAAAAACAATTACTTACGCGCAATTCATCTTGGTACCAAAGTTATCTCATACCAAAGTTTTTGCAGATTTATTCGTATGCATGGTATGGAAACCTGATAGCTGTAGAGGTAAGAACATGTAATATATGCTGAAGATTTACGGGAAATTATACAAAATAGTAAAATCATAGTTTATATTATGTAGAGCGCAGTATGTGTGAACGCTTTGTATCACTCACATTGGTCAGATTAATTGTTGTGACAACAGTTTGAAAAAAGACGTTCTCATCGTTTTGTCGCAGGAGCCATTCGTTGTTGAAGCCATGGGTCTCATGATTATACAGTTGGGTGTGTTCACGAAAGTAAATTACTCGTGTAGCAGTACGTGAGACTAATTACGCAAACATTTTTATGATAAATAATATCAACATTTTGCAGGTACTTAATAATTCGGTGTCATACTTTTTTTTGCTACGAACATTAAACGAAGACAACTGAAATCGTTGATGATATGAGTATATACTAGAGTTTATTTGTTAATTTTTGAAATTCAAAGATTTGTAGTATATATATAAAATGTTAAATTGTAATTGTAAAGTTTCTAAATAGGTTTTGATATTAATATAATTAATTCTTGGGTTAAAAAATTATTATAGATTACGTTTCAGTTTTACTGAACATCCGGATAGTGTCGTACAAGGTTTGCTTTCTTTTTGAGACTTCTTCAAATTTTATGAAGTCTTCAACTTTTCATTAATCTGGCTTGAGATTCCTTGTTGCCCTGTTCCTCTGCGCTCACGAGTTTCAAAATTGTAATTCGTTGAATTTTCTGAAAGACGTGTTTTACGATTAAACTTTATTTAGCTTATTTCTTAATTACTATGGTATTTTGAAAATACAAACACAGCGTACCATACCAATATTGGATTGCTACAAGTTAACTCATAGTTGGGTATGTAACATAGGGTATACATTTGGAATGACTTATTGGATTCATTCGTTAAATAATTAACTGCAGAAGTGCTCTCCTTAAATATAATTAAAATGAGTTTGTTAACAAACAAATTTACGAAATCGCAGTTTAAATAGGTATAATTATTATGTGAAAATATTATACTTGGTATTTCGGCTGAAAAAACAATCAGCACAAAGCATGATGTAAGCATTGTCAGTCAATACTCATTATTACAAGAGTAATAACAGTCATCACGTCTAATAGCTATTTTTTTCCACATCCATAGTCACGGCTTTTTTTATAGAGTACATTGTAAATGCAATCTGTCAGTGCTTCTCCACTTCAACTGTTCAATTCCGATTTTGTCAATGAGACAAATGTTACCTATTGTGAAGCTGCGTTTACTGAGGATAGGCAAAAAGCATTTAGTTTTCAAGATTTTTTGCTCAGAAATGCATTTTTATTACAACGGCAGATCAAGAATTATTATTGCAAATTATTCTACGAGTGCATTACAAATAAGTGCAACAGTAAAATATACTATTTTTCATAACCATCATATCAGAAATATTTTAAAACAATCATAAAATATACTTGTCTCTTTCATTTGATAACAATTGTAACAGTTCATCAAGCTGGATGTTTCTCTACTGGACGATCCATAATAGTTACAGCGGAGTATACACGTGAGGCTGATGTGCTATGCACTAATTGCATTTTCCTGCAGATACACAGGTGAGCTTCAATAAAATGCTACACAACGCTTGCAACCTAATTGGCTTACCGCACGACCTAATGTACTGTTGTTCTTTCGCACGACGACAGTCGTTCAAAGCTGTGCCTTCGTGTTCGACATCTCCAGGGTGAGCCGCAGAACCGACAGAAACGAGCCGGCGGTTTTGATCAGCTGAATGACGGTGTTTTGTGTAACGTTAACGAATTTTCCAGCCGTTATGTACACAGGTATTTGCGCCCTCATCATCACGAAAATCAGGTTGTGCTTGATCCTCCCGTCCACGTCGTGCCACGAGCTCGAGTAGACCGCTTGCACGATGCTTTCGCTTTGAGTCGTTAGATAGTCACTTGCGTAGCCGTAGAGCAGTGCCTCGATCACCATGTAGCTTATTGAATTTGTGTAGATCAGCAGCGTCACTGGACTTTTCGTCGATAGTGCGATAAGGATGATGCAACCTGTGGAAGGGAAGGAAATTGATTCGCTGCGGTACGCCGTTCATTTGAATTATCTATGCGCCAATTGATTTTTTTCGCGTTACTTATATGGAAATTGAAATTGCATAGAGAATCACTATTGTTCAATTATGAAAATTTGGTAAGGAGAATGAATTTAATGCGTCTTTTCGAGCTAGTGCTTTAATTTAATATCAGCCGACGTTTCGGTCTCGTTAAGTCCCTCGTCAAGGCTGCGAATAAGCGTGCAAAAATTTGTTTACATTTACAATTTAACGTTAATACAAAATATTAATTTATTTATGTATTAATATAGAGTTATGATGATCATATTTTTGTGATTGTACATCGGTCCGAGTAAGAGTTGTTTCCGTGTCCGTATAAGGAGTGATTTTAAATTTTGTTTACAATTGTTTTGAAATTTGAATAGAAAGTTTCTAATCGCAATTTTTTAAAATAAATTTTATTTTTAGTCAGTGTTATCCGGAACGGTTTTTTTTTGTACAAATGTAATTTCTCAATTTTTTTTAAGGTATGGTAGTTTTTGTAGGTAATTAATTAATATATTGTGTTAACGTTAAATTGTAATGTATAAAATTTTTGTATGTTTATTCACAGCATTGATAAGGGCCTTCGCGAGTCCGAAAAATTCATTAAATTAATTCTCCTTATCTATCACGATCGAGCAATAGCAGCATTTGTCGTGGAAAAATTTCTTTCTATTTTCCAATGCTCCGTTCACGATGAATGACGTATATATCGTTTATCGACTTCGTCCCTCAAAAGCATTCAATTTAAAGCCGAAATTTTCGTCTCTGGACATTTGGACTATATCACGTGTAATATATCATTTGGCGAAGTTCGAGAAAAATTTACGCATATTATTTATATCAGTAAGCGTTGAAAAAGTCCTCACCACTCATGCACATCAGTACAATGCTAAAAAGAAGCTGTATCAAAATCGTATTGTTAAAGCTTGCCTCCAGATTTTCTCCAAGTTTAAGCAGCTCTTTATGCCTGATAATCAATTCCTTCACTCGACTCGCGTTGTCGACTTGCCGTCGAGCAGTAAAATCGGAATTCGTTGCGGTATCGTTCGCCGTCCACAATCTCTTCCATTTGATCTTCAAAATTTCGAATTGGCCGCACAAGTGCAGCACGAGACCGAAAAAGAACGAGTCGGCGGAGATGCTGCTTGTGCAGCAGTAAAAAAACTGGACGCACTGCACAGCCATAAGAGCGGGATAATAATTGACCAAAGTTTCATTGGACAGGTACGACGCTGGGCACATCAACTGGTTGACGTAAGCTTCGCCGGGCTGCAGCTGTCTCTCGGCGATGATGTTGGTCAATACAGCGCGACTTATGAAGAGCGACACGCCAACGCAGCTGAAGAAGATGTAGGCGTTGAACTGGATCTTGTAGATCTGCGACAAGTTTTAACGCCCCTTATGGAAACGCCCTGCAGGATTTCGTGCAGGAAAATTTTATAGAAAAATGTTTGAATATTGCATTTAGCATAAATTCCGAGACATGTAATAAAATTCATATTTTCACAATCCGGATGACATGTCCATGTTATCTCTCATTTTACATTTTATTCACAATAAATTATTTAAAACTTAAGTTGTTAATTAAAATGACACACATATCATTGGCGTTATCATCCGGATGCTACTTCCATTACCCGCAAGCATCAAAATATAAATTTCATTACTTATTTTTACATTTATATTAAACGAAATATTTCAACATTTTTTATTCGATTTTCCCGCTGGGAATCTTGCAGGAAAAAAGCGTAAGATGCAGCAGGTTTTCCATAAGAGGCAACTCCACACACCTTAAAGTGCTCCCTCATGATCTGCAGATATGCCTCGTCCTTTGTGCAGCTCCAATCGTCCAGATAAAATTTCAGGTTTTCCCCGATCGCGTCTCTGTACACGTGCAGACACGTGTGTTTCACGAAGGCAATGCACGCCGAGGAACAGAAGAAGAACATGTCCAACATGTACGAGACGCTGCCGTTGTTCAGAATTATTTCCGTCAAAGTGTGCAACAGAAACGTCACCTGTCCAAAACAATTGTTACACGAGGTTTGGTTGTACCATATGGTAAAACCATCTGGTAATTGTAATATTACCGTATGGGCTTTTGACTCGGATTACCGTGTGGCGAAGTCATGTGGTAAAACCATATATAGTAACATTTCCATGGAAAACTAAAATGAAGATCTGTATTATAATTTATCACAATTTCTAGCACACATATACACGAGAGACGTGTACGCGTATACCATAATTATTTCAATGGATAGATTGTAAAATTTATGTTTTTCAAATTTGTACACATTTTACAAATAAATGATTTTATGTAAGTTTCGTGTACAAAACTAACATAACAAAACCATGAATAAAAAAATTAATTTCATAATCAATAGTTTGAAATGATTATGGTATGCATACACATGTCTATCATGTAAATAATAATACAGCTCTTCATTTTAATTTTTCATGTAAAGGTTGCCACCTGGTTGTACCACATGACTTCGCCACACGGTAATCCGAGTCGTAAGAACCATACCGCAATATCACAATTACCAGATGGTTTTACCATGTGGTATAACCAAATGGTGATACCACCAGGTTAATTTTAACGGGACGTCGAGCGAAATAATCGACTTACCTGAACCGCAGACGCGACGACGTAGCGAGTCGTCTGCGGGACGCTTTTTTTCTCCAGAGCCCAGACCCCGATTACGCGCAAGAAGAAGCGATACTTCGCGAAAGCTCTGTCGCCCTCCGTAGTCTTGTCCATGTCGACGAGGAGCTTCGAATCGCTTTCTCGCTTCGCGAACAATTTGGACGGGACGAAGTTTTTGCCTTGTTCTCATGGCAGAAACTGGAGAATTAGCGACGACTGCGTGCAGTGTACGCAGCGAGGCAATAATAAATTCATGGTACTTAATGCGCCGCCTCGATGAAATAGTAAAGCCTGAAGCTACGCAGCTCCGACATTGAGGTTTAACGTATTCACGGAGGAGGCTCTATCGGGTGCGACGCTTTATCGGGGAGATAATTTTTTAATGCAGCATTTTATTTCTATTTCGACGTGTGCGTGTTGAGAAATAATGTGCGGTGCATAAAATTCATTTAAATATTATACGGATTTAATAATCCAGATGAAGAAATGGATGGAGTGCAATTCTTCGCTTAAGGAATCTTATTATTTAAAAAGGTCTTTCCTTTTCTTTGCAGCGTGTGCGGCAATTGTGACGAGCAAACTAAAGGGTGCTGCATATTTTAAGTGTAGCGTTCCAATAATTCATTCATATTTTTTCATGAAGCATGTGGTCGATGCCACTGTGGCAATTTTACAAAAGGATTAAAGTCTCATGAGCAGAAGTTAGCGATAAGCACAAAGGAATTTATTATTTATTTTTAGCCGAATTAATGTTCATAATCATAGTCGCGCAATAATTATTGACGCAGTATAAAAAATGTTTTTACGGAAAAAAACCAATTATGGGCTACTCACGGTAGAAGAATTGGCCGTTTATACAATATAATAAAGTAAATATTATTTTATAAATAATAAATGTCGATTTATTATACAATTAAATACGAGATTAAATGATGCATGAGATTCTCTATGCGCTACAGAGCTTCAGTCTCTCATTTCACGGTTCAACATTTGAAATTAGCGTGCAAGAACATTTTTATTCTTTATACCTGTTTTATCGATGTATACATAGATGCAGCTTGAAACACAAGCAAAGGGTAAGCTTAGCACACATGCAATATAAATACATGCAATATAAATAGTATGCGTTTCTTCATGAATTTTCATCAATTCTCAAGTATTATTACGTGGAATAAAGTTATTCTCAGAAGTGTCGTGGAATGTGATGCACCTGCAGTGCGGGATGAGCCAGCGGCAAGAGCTATAGCTTTATATTTTAAATTATCTGATTGCGAAAATATTTTTGAGTGCATAAATAAATGTTTGTTCATTGACAATTAGTGTCGACTCAAAATAAAGAAAAAATACAGTTTATTTTTATAGAAGTTGAGATAAATAATAGCTAAGATCATGTAATATCTGTACAGTTACATTTTTTCAATATTTACTTTGTGACAATTGGCTTTTGGAGATATTGATTGTATAAACATAATGTAAAAAGTAAAATACCTGTACTTTTTATAATATTGCGAAATCCACATGATAATGTATGATTCGAATTTAATAATCTGGACCCAGTTTCAAAGGATTACTTTATTCTATTAATGTATATTTTATATAAATTCAAAAATGTTCAAAATTTCATTTGCATTTCTGGTTATATGAATTAAGAGCTTTGCATGTCCATTAGGGCTTTGTCTTTTCAATGCTGTTCATGTATTTTTGCGTTTGAAAACTGCTTATGTTATTGTGACATTAATATTGTTTATGTGGTTTCTCAAAAATATACTTGGCCATAAATTAAAGTGATCGAATCTTTGACAAAGCATTAATTTAAGTGAAATATGTGGGGAATTAATTATGGAAATTGCGTCTATAGGAGGGTGAGGTCCAACATAAGTTGAAGAGCCTTTATCAGTTGCTCATCGTCTAATTGCTCTGCTTCCAATGTGACATCTCAGATAATGATACTTAAGTAAATCAGTTTCATAAAATAGACTTAGACTACTTGGTAAAAAAAAAAAAAAAATATGTTCGAATTGAAAATGTACGTAAAATCAATGTTTTTATTGTAAATAATGCAACAGCTGGCATATTGAAGCTTGATTCATAACCATGTCAAAATATAATATTCTTATTCAATGAAATAAAATATTTTAAAGTACCGCATTGATAGAAAACAGTGATATAGGAACATAAACTACAGAAAAAATGAGCAAAGAAAAATATTTTTTCAAAGTGTAATAGGTATATTTTTAATTAATATTGAAGTAAATATTGTTTTTATTACATTACAGTAAGGAATACAATATTTTTATATACAATTTCATGCATTGCTTTATAAGGATAAATAATAATATGTTTGTATACAATCTTTAGTTTGCAATAATAATTTGAGTACAAACTATCTTTTAATAGTATGTAACATTAATAAAACAAATTAAACTCCAAATTTTGTTGTGCTATTTGAAAAATAATTCCGATCTGGTAATTTGGTTCATTATATGTATTTTAAGAATAATAAAAGTAGTATCTACCCGCCACAATTAATGATCAATACTAAAATACGAATAGTTTTGCACGCAATTTAAAAGTTTAGAAGATACCCGAGGAAATGATAAAATCGTTACCTCTACATCATATCGCATAGCTGTGGACCTCCTGGAAGTGACATTCTATTTTTGCCATAATTAGAGCCAAATTAACAAGTCAATCGCGCCATTTGCTATGTATGCGTTGTCTCATTGAATATCGTGGCAGATAATTAGCCTCAATGAACACCTGTGCATGTTTACATATCGGTATTGGCTCTAGCCTGCTATTTGAAAAATGCAACAATGTCGGCTGGCGAAACTGCACAAAAATAACCCTACTTCACCATACGTGAATTATTTACACCGATATTTACCACACGTGAATTTCCTACACATAATTTGCTTATCTTACTCTATTGCACAACTCTACACTATTGTACAATCCAATTGTTGCGACAATTGGTCACAAGTTGTGCGATGCTTCGATCAGTCGTGGCTTGGACGTCGTTTGAACAAGTTGTGCCTGAGATCACAATGGATCACGAGCTTCTGATATACAGATCGTATACCCACAACGTTATCTGGTTTTTAAAGATAACGGGACTTTGGCCCAAGACTCATCCAGCTGTGAGAAAGCTTCGTTGGGCAGTGACAGTGTGCTCTACGTTTGTGGCCGTGATAACTGTGTCCAACTTTAGCTTCCGCAATATCAACAACGTCAAGGTATTGACCAAAGGTATTAGCGTGGTGGTCAGCTTCTCGTCAGCTTTGACAAAGGTATTGAACAGTATAAACGTAGACATGCACATTGCATATTTTACAACGTTTCAAATTCAATCTATGTTGACATTGTTCTAATTTTAGTTTTTTTTTCTATTGTAAGAAGATATATACAGTAATTAAATGGAATGTTAAATTACAGTGTCGCGAGGAGTCCATTTCAAAGTTTGGAAATAGAAAAAACAAATTAAGTTTTATATTGTATCTCATGGTTTTTGGTACCTCATAAACTTATGCGACTCACACTGAGATGACATTTTTTCAAACTTCTTACTTTTGTCAAGATGCAGAAACAACCTTTTATATTTTAGTTGTCCACTTTCAAACTCGGCCAGTTTTTGGAGGAAACCTTTTAAAATAATGCTGAAAAGCAAAATTCAAAATAGCTTGTATCAAAATATTCATATCAAAATATCAATATGTAGCATGGAAGGACGTTTCCAAGACTATATATCATCATTAATCAAAGTGAGCAATATTAAGGGGGTCTGAAACCCATAGTGATCGGTAAGTAACGGTGCGGCAGAAAACTATTTGGATCTCAAATAATTTAATAAATTACGCAAATCCAAGAGATAGTTGCCCTTCGTATTGGCATTACCTATTATTATGCAAAGTTTGGAATCAAAATTTTTAGTCATTGGAGAGAAAAATTTGTTCCAAAATCAATAGGTGTCGACAGTACTAAGTTACGTCAGATTACAACTACTGCTTTTGGAACAAACTTTTCTCTCCAATGACTAAAAATTTTGATTCCAAACTTTGCATAATGATAGGTAATGCCAGTACGAAGAGCAAGTAGCTCTTGGATTTGCGTAACTCATTAAATTATTTGAGATCCCAGTATTTTTCTGCTGCGCTGTTACTGACCGGTCACTATGGGGTTCAGACCGCCTTAAGATCTTACCATTATAAGCTTTTCCTTATTTTTCCAAGAGTTCGAATGTGAACCTCATTCGTTTTTATTTACTTACGTCAACTTTCTTCATACTCTTCATGCTCGAATCGAACCAACACTCTCTATGCTAATTGATGCATCAGATCCTGAGACATATAACTTTATGTTTGGTGCTCCACATCCAATTAACAATATAGTCAACAGTCAAAAATTGAATCCAGTTACTCTGTCTTTCTTCCAAGGCTGTCATATTTCAATTGTACTGCGATGACCTCATCTACCTGAACGAGCATCTGTCGGCGAGCTTCACGCGCGACATGGGAAAACGCAAAAACCATCCAGACCTGTTGAAGAAAGTCAAAACCTTCAACGCCCTCATGTTCACGCACGCCGCGTCTGCAAGTTTAACCGGACTAATTTACATTCTCAGTGCTTTGATAGCTCTGCACAAACATGGAAATTACAACAATATTTATCCCGCGATCTACCCGTTTAACTACGAACCAGGTGGCTTCGTCTACTGGATCCTCTTCTTGCTGGAGATGACTGCGGTCGTATCGCTGTTCACGGTGACGGCCGGGGTAGACTGCGCGTTCGGGGTCTACTCGTTTCAAGTGTGCGGACAATTGAGAATTTTGACGCGGAAATTTCGAAAGCTGAGGGCCGTTAGCAATTATCGGGATAAGTTGAAGGACTGCGTAGGGAAACACTACGTACTAGTCAACGCGAAAATTAAGCTTGAGAACGTCTTTGGTGCGATCTCGATATGGATAGCTGTATCCGGAGCTCTAGTGATTTGCTCGCTTGTGTTTCAGATTACCGAGGTATGAACCGCAATAAATTTTGTTTATTTATTTATTTTTTGTTTACTAGCTTTGACGATTCTGACTTTATTCAAGTTGCTAAAAATCAACAGCTACTTACGGGCATTCCATCTCAGTGTCTACCTTCTACCTAAGTTTTTGCAGATTTTTTCGTATTCGTGGTATGGTCAGCTTATAGCCGAAGATGTAAGAATACCTAATAACAGACTTGAATCGTAAGCAGGTTAATGTATCGAATGGTAAAAAAAAAAATTAATATTGTCTAGAGTGCAAAGTGTTTGGATGCCATGTATTACTCGGAATGGATGGATTATTCTGACAAGAACTTTAAAACGGATATTCTCATTATTCTGGCTCAGAAGCCATTGACTCTTGCGGTCATGGGCATTATGATTATTCAATTCTCAATGTTTACAAAAGTAAATTATCCATATTATTTTGTAATGTGAAATCCACTGACATTTTTGTAATGAATATTTTTAATATTTTCCAGGTGTTGAATACTTCAATATCGTACTTTTTTCTACTTCGAACATTAAATGAAGAAAATAAATAAAACCGTTTTGTTAAAAACAGTATATTGATATTAATAAATATTATTTTTGTTTAATCTTAAAGTTTATATTGTCATGTTAAAACATCTTGATTGGACAAAAATACTTTTTGTAAAATATTTACTGATTATTTTATGTTTTTGGTGAGTTACAGTGCAAATCAAACTGAAGACTATTTTATTTTATTTATTTATTTTTTAATCTAATCCAAATTTATTGAATTTTTTTTATTCAGAACTTGTGCATTTTGACGTATTTTGAAAAAGGCCGAAGAAAAAAATTAGTTTCATTTCTAATAATGTGTAATAGTTTTATGAACATTTCAGTCAAAAAATGGATCTTTATTTTTAGTGAACAGTGCACTATTCTAACTTTTTGTTTACTCGAGCTAGTAATAAAGTTGATAAATATAGCGTTATGCTTGCATTTGAGTTAGAAATAATTTAATTGGAAATTACCTATAAATAGACTTAATTATAGTAAATGGATCTACTTACAATTTATATTCCCATTGAAGAATCGTTGTGATGATTAAAGATATAATTATAATTTGCAATTAGCCTATCCACTTGATCAAAGATCTCAAGGACTCTAATAGTTCCCTGAAAAGTTTAAAGAAGGAAGTATAAAAAATTGATTCATTATGAAATTAATCAGCGATTTCTGCGATACAGTCGAATCACAAGAAAATTTTTTAATGCACATAAAAATAAGCAAAAAAGGGAAAAAATTAGAAGAGAGTTCTTTTTTAGATGTTGATGATGAATATTATCCAAAAAGTTTGGGTCAAACAAAGATTGAGCGAGATACGTCATTTTATTTTTTGTAATTATCTACGTTTCGAAATCTAAAATACAATTAATTTATAAATTACATAACGTTGTTCAACATAATGCAGATTATTTTTTATTTGTTATAAGTAAATGAGTTGTTTTTGCCTGTCTAAATCTTATAGAATTACATTTGAATTTTTAATTTACTTTCGGTCCACGAGGATTACAGTAATTACTGCATACTTTATACGTATATTCATACTTTAAGGGGGTCTGAAACCCATAGTGACCGGTCAGTAACGGCGCGGCAGAAAACTATTTGAATTTCAAATAATTTAATAAATTACGCAAATCCAAGTGATTCTTGCCCTTCGTACTGGCATTATCTATCATTATGCAAAGTTTGGAATCAAAATTTTTAGATATTGTAAACAAAATCATGTCCGACAATCAGTAGCTGTAGTCTGACGTAACTTACTTCTACCGACAGCTACTGATTTTCGGACAAGCTTTTCTCTCCAATGTCAGAATATTTTGATTCCAAACTGTGCATAATGATAAATAATGTCAATATGAAGGGAAAGTATATCTTGGTCTTGCGTAATTCATTATATTATTTGAGATTCAAGTATTCTTCTGCCGCACCGTTATCTGACCGATCATTATGGGTTTCAGACCCCCTTAAATACACATTTGATCCGCACAGTCGGAGAATTTCTTAAATAACTTGTCGACACTATAATTGCTATTAATTTGTTTCCGTAGATTATCAAGAAGATTCAGTTGTTAATAATCCATCGCTCAAACGAAAACTATTATCAACTTATTGAATTAAATTTCGAACTACTTTTGAAAAATTTTCCAAAAAATTCTCAATCTATCGCCCCGATAGAATAACTGCCATAAAAAGCGAAATAGAAAGCGCAATGCTGTCAGCAGCAGATCTCAGCGACAACTAAATCCCTTAACTCCCCTTCCCTCGGATGTCTGTCTGCATAACATTATATCCCTCCCTCCCGCGACTGAGAAACTTCTGCGATAATACACGGTATAACTCTGTTTCTCTCTCTCTCTTTCTCTCCCTTTCCTATACATAATATTTCAAACTTTGTCGAAGCTCCCTAACCGCCGCAGCAGCAGCAGCAGCAATGATCGATCACGTAGCGAGAAGCGTCCGAGCATGATTTCCATCGCTGCAACGCATATACCGCTGTCAGTCTCGTCGGACGGCAATAATGGAGCACGACGTGAAGAAGTACGCCAACTACAAGCGCGGCATTGTCTTCATGCTGTCGGCCTCGGGAGTCTGGCCGAACTACGAGACCCATCCGCTGGCGTTGAGGATCTTCCTCAACGTCTGCTCGAGCCTGGCAAGCGGTTCCATGTTCTGCTGCATCGTCAATTTCTGCCTCGAATACGCGAAGAACATCAAGGCGTTCACGAGCTGCATGGGACTGATGATCGGCTTCTTCTCGACTTTCATCAAGGCAGGCCAAGCGCAAAATAAATTTACGCCCGGTTTCGTTGTTTAAGGGCAGTGGTCTCAAAAGTAGCCCCCAAATTCGCGCGAACGTTTGAACGTATAATGTTAGATGAAAAAAAGTGCTTAAAAATAAAAAGTGAATGTAGGATAATTACTTAAAAATTAAAAAAAGAAAAGTTACTACAACAAAAATTTGTTTTCTACTTAAATTATAATGATAAATATTCCGCGAAGTTTCGCCCGTACAGCATACTAAATAATTTAATTTCAGATTTACAGGCGATAGAATACCACTGAAAACGGTTGTAATATTAGTAATAATACCAGTCTTAATAGTTTATGCTAAATAAAAGTATTAAATATTGCAAATAACATAAAATAAATGAAAAAAGCAAAATAGCCCCTTTAATACTGTGCATAGCGTTAAAGGGGCTACTTTGTTTTTTTCATTTATTTTATGTTATTTGCAATATTTAATACTTTTATTTAGCATAAACTATTAAGACTGGTATTATTACTAATATTACAACCGTTTTCAGTGGTATTCTATCGCCTGTAAATCTGAAATTAAATTATTTAGTATGCTGTACGGGCGAAACTTCGCGGAATATTTATCATTATAATTTAAGTAGAAAACAAATTTTTGTTGTAGTAACTTTTCTTTTTTTAATTTTTAAGTAATTATCCTACATTCACTTTTTATTTTTAAGCACTTTTTTTCATCTAACATTATACGTTCAAACGTTCGCGCGAATTTGGGGGCTACTTTTGAGACCACTGTTTAAGGGGGTCTGATAAGCCTATAGTGACCGGTCAGTGACGGCGCAGCAGAGTCCAGTCGAATTAACTTTTTGCATGGATGTTGATGCTAACAACGCGGAAAAAATTGGATTCGGTTCGAAACAGGCTCAATAATAAGTACTGTTCATGCGCCAGTCCAGAAAGTTGTGCTTCAAAAGTTATTAACAAAAAAGTGCAAAAAATGCCGAAAAATTCGGATTTTCTTTCAAATTTTGCTTATAATCTCAAAAACTAACAGTTTTACGCAAAAATATCACTGAAATAAACTTGTTCTTTATGAAATTTGCTGCAAAGTAGAAGAAGTCCGATAACGATAATTGCAAAATTGCACTAATAATAGGCGAAGAAGTAAAAAACACAAAAAAAAATAAGCGCGTTTTTTCAATCAATAAATTACTGCGTTCAAGATCAATCAATCATAGTCATAATTTATAAAATGCAAGTTTACTTCATCATTAATATCTATGCTTAATCCGAATCCGGTAAGTTAAATACTTTTCGCAAAATTAAAAAGTTTATTTAAAATATCCCATTTTTTTGCACGTCTCTACAAAAAAAAGTCCCTCTACAGAAATTAAAAAAAAAATTTGGACGCATTGTGGCAAGCCTCAACAACAATGTACAGCATGAATTTTTCAAAAATATTTATTTATAAAGCCACAGGAGACCTTTAAATGAAAAAAAATTTTTTTTAATTGTTAACTAAGCCTCTCACGCCTCGAAAAATAAACTTATTGAAAATTTAAAAATAGGTATAGAAATGTATTGAAAATTCACATCGTTTAAGCCAAAATTTGATGTGATATCTTTTATAGAACCCGAGAAAAAAGGCTTTAAAGTCTGCGGTCCATAGCGACAGTTGTTTTATAGATATCGCCATTTTTCTTGCACCAATGGCGAATGTAACTATGCAGTTATTAAGGTCTACAAGGTCATTACCAAAAAACGTACTTTTAACAGAGAAACGGCAGTTTTAGTTTATAAAAAGTTTGCGCGCACCAAGCGAGAAGGCAAGCGAGGCAGCGGGCCGCGCCGCCGCCGCCGCCGGACGCCGTGGTGGGGATACAAATTTTCGAGTAGAGAAATTCGACCGAAGGACTTCAAATTGCGGTGGCGTGAAAATTTTAAGATATCTCGGCTTCTATTATACTTAAAGTGATCATTTTTTTTTTTTTTGATTTCATGTGCCGGAGCGAAAAAAACGTAATGGCGGGATCGGTTTTTTCGTACAACATTTAGAATCGTGGTTTTTTCAACTTTTTGTTTTGGAAAAAAAAAAACATATATATGGCGAGCTAAACTTTTTTCAATGCTTAATGCGAATTATAATATGTTTAATTATTGAGGTATAAGATAAAATTCGAACTTTTCATTCACTTTTTGGCCCCGAAAAGTTGCAAAAAAAAAAATCTCGGGCTACATCGACCGGATAAGGTTTTTTCTCTTCTATAGTTTTTTCTCTTCTCTATTTGATGACTTTTTTTTGGCCATTTTTGTGATTTTATGCAGATATTATTATGCATTTTTTAGTAAAATGTTCTGAATTTTTTCGAATACAAGGCTAAATAGGTCTATAGACAGGCTTAAAATATAGTAAAAGAGGTGTTCTTTGATCCAAATTGGTATATATCGGATGCACTAATCAAATGTCACGTACTTTTCAAATAAACGAATTTTGCTTCAGACTCCCTTTAGGTTGTTACAAAAATTCTTAATTTTACATTTTTTTTGTTTGTAACTTTTGATTCAGTGACTCGATTTCAATGTTTAATAGCTCAAATTAAAGCTCCTTTCTTTTACTTTTTTGCCCACCAGCCTAAATTTTATATTTTAATATTGTAAGCTATATATTTGCTTTCAAACAATAATCTACATGAGAAGCATATAAATAGCTAACTATTTGGAAAAATTGAATTTAAACTCATTGTCAGAAAAATTAAAAGAAACGAGCTTCAATTTGAGCTATTAAACGTCAAAATCGAATCACTGAATTAAAGTTACGAGTACTGAAAGAAAAAAAATGCAAAATCGAGAATTGCAGAAGTGTAACAGCCTGAAGGGAGTCTGAAGCCAAATTCGTTTATTTGAAAAGTACGTGACATTTGATTAGTGCATCCGATTTATACCAATTTGGATCAAAGAACACCTCTTTTACTATATTTTAAGCCTGTCTATAGACCTATTTAGCCTTGTATTCGAAAAATTCAGAACATTTTACTAAAAAATGCATAATAATATCTGCATAAAATCACAAAAATGGCCAAACAAAGTCACCAAATAGAGAAGAGAAAAAACTATAGAAGAGAAAAAACCTTATCCGGTCGATGTAGCCCGAGATTTTTTTTTTGCAACTTTTCGGGGCCAAAAAGTGAATGAAAAGTTCGAATTTTATCTTATACCTCAATAATTAAACATACTATAATTCGCATTAAGCATTGAAAAAAGTTTAGCTCGCCATATATATGTTTTTTTTTCCAAAACAAAAAGTTGAAAAAACCACGATTCTAAATGTCGTACGAAAAAACCGATCCCGCCATTACGTTTTTTTCGCTCCGGCACATGAAATAAAAAAAAAATGATCACTTTAAGTATAATAGAAGCCGAGATATCTTAAAATTTTCACGCCACCGCAATTTGAAGTCCTTCGGTCGAATTTCTCTACTCGAAAATTTGTATCCCCACCACGGCGTCCGGCGGCGGCGGCGGCGCGGCCCGCTGCCTCGCTTGCCTTCTCGCTTGGTGCGCGCAAACTTTTTATAAACTAAAACTGCCGTTTCTCTGTTAAAGGTACGTTTTTTGGTAATGACCTTGTAGACCTTAATAACTGCATAGTTACATTCGCCATTGGTGCAAGAAAAATGGCGATATCTATAAAACAAATGTCGCTATGGACCGCAGACTTTAAAGCCTTTTTTCTCGGGTTCTATAAAAGATATCACATCAAATTTTGGCTTAAACGATGTGAATTTTCAATACCTTTCTATACCTATTTTTAAATTTTCAATAAGTTTATTTTTCGAGGCGCGAGAGGCTTAGTTAACAATTAAAAAAAATTTTTTTTCATTTAAAGGTCTCCTGTGGCTTTATAAATAAATATTTTTGAAAAATTCATGCTGTACATTGTTGTTGAGGCTTGCCACAATGCGTCCAAATTTTTTTTTAATTTCTGTAGAGGGACTTTTTTTGTAGAGACGTGCAAAAAAATGGGATATTTTAAATAAACTTTTTAATTTTGCGAAAAGTATTTAACTTACCGGATTCGGATTAAGCATAGATATTAATGATGAAGTAAACTTGCATTTTATAAATTATGACTATGATTGATTGATCTTGAACGCAGTAATTTATTGATTGAAAAAACGCGCTTATTTTTTTTTGTGTTTTTTACTTCTTCGCCTATTATTAGTGCAATTTTGCAATTATCGTTATCGGACTTCTTCTACTTTGCAGCAAATTTCATAAAGAACAAGTTTATTTCAGTGATATTTTTGCGTAAAACTGTTAGTTTTTGAGATTATAAGCAAAATTTGAAAGAAAATCCGAATTTTTCGGCATTTTTTGCACTTTTTTGTTAATAACTTTTGAAGCACAACTTTCTGGACTGGCGCATGAACAGTACTTATTATTGAGCCTGTTTCGAACCGAATCCAATTTTTTCCGCGTTGTTAGCATCAACATCCATGCAAAAAGTTAATTCGACTGGACTACTCGGTTAATACAATAAATTGTACAGAACCAAGAGATACTTGCTCTTTGTATTGACATTATTTGTCGCTATGAAAGCGTTGAAATCAAAATATTCAGGCATCGGAGAGAAAAGCTTGTCCGAAAATCAGTAGCTGTCAGCAGAAGTAAGTTACGTCAGATTACAACCACTGATTTTCGGACATCTCCAACGCCTGAATATTTTGATTCCAAACTTTGCATAATGAGAGATAATGCCAATACGAAGGGCAAGTATCTCTTGGTTTTCCATAATTCGTTATATTATTTGAGATCAAAGCGCTTTTCTGCCGTATCGTTACTGACCGGTCACTATGGGTTTCATACCGCCTTAATTATTTATTTTTATCTATTCGCTTAGGTCATCATTTTGCCGATGCAAAAGGAGGACCTGCAGAGTCTCAACTTGGGAGTTTCGGCGAGCTTCGAGAGAAATCTCAAGACAGTGGAATTTCGACCGCATCTTCTGGCTCACTTTCCAATGTTTTCCCGATTTTACTACGTCTACAGCTGCTCCGTTGGCTCGAGCGTCCTGTTACTGGTAATCATGCCTCTACTCGCGCTTCGACATGGAAAGTACGTGAGGATGTATCCGCAGCTAGTGCCGTTCGATTACGAACCAGGTTGGAACCGAACGAAATGACGTCGATTCTTTGAAAATCGGAAAAAATGCGCTGAAGCTGCGTCGCGACTCTCCCCCTTGGTAGAATTGTTTACGATGAACTAGCGACAATATTCAATAATTTAATTACTTTTCGGAAAAACATGTTTATTGATGATAATTAATTATAAATTATAGTATTTGAATTAAATTATTTTCTGTATTCCAGTGCGTGCGCGTGTACTATACAGAATATAATTTAATTTTAATCATTATAAAATAAACATTATATTTTTTCTAAAAGTGATTTTCACACTTTAACCTACAAGTCATTTTCTTCGAATACGAAAATCGAACGCAGGCGTGAAACGTTCGTACTTACATCTCCTTATTTCGCTTCGTTCCAATACATCCAAGGTGGAGCGCTGCACTGGTCGATCTACGCCTACGAGTGCTTCTGCGGCTTCTACCTCTGGAGCGTGACTTGCGGGGTCGACTCCGTGTTCGGGCTCTACGCTCTGCACTTGGTCGGCGAGCTGCGGCTTCTCGGCGCGCGTTACCGGGCGTTGAGGTCCAGCAAGAACTACGCGCGTGACTTGAAGGGCTGCATCGACAGCCACGTTCTGCTCCTCGAGTCGCGGCACAAGCTCCAGCGAGTCTTCGGCTTCCTGGCCATCTGGCTGGCGATAACCTGCGCCATTTCCATCTGCGCCCTCGTTTTCCAAGCGCTGCAGGTGAGTCTCCCGGTGGATTCCCTGCGGGGGGTTATTCTGCAATTGTATCGCTCGTTACGGCAATTGTGCGTGGAATCGCTCTTGCGTATGATAGATGCAACAGGTTCGACGCTATAATTAAAAAATCAAATTTTCGTCTGAAATAAAATGAATTTTATTAGTTCCGATGAAATGTATACAATTATTACATATAAAAATATTTTTTTATCTGCTTGTAATAGAAATTAATTTTTGTCATACTCATCGTCTGAATATGAATATTTTATTTTCAGATGATGATCCTTTAGAATATAATTATTTCACGTATGACTCATGGTTTTATTCCATTCAATACGTATACTCTGCATTTAAACGTTCTGAACATTGATGAGCGCGTGATGATGATGATTTTTTTTAACACTAAGGGAAAAGAGGATAAGGACATTCTTAACTTAATAGTAGTTGAGAAACTCATCAGACAAAGAATTTTTTGAATATTTAAAAGATTCTAATGAACAATTAGATCAAAAATAATTTGTAGTAATAAGTATTACTATAACTAAATGGTGAAAATTGTTATGGCTTGTCTACTTTCAAAAAATTTTTATCTTATGTATAAGCAGCAATTCTTTTTAAACCTATAATTTGTTTTTTGTTACCCAATTGTTCATTAGAATCTTTCAAATATTCAAAAAATTCTTTCTGTGAAATGAGTTTTTTTACTAATTCAAGATTGTCACTGTCCTGTTTTCCCTTATTCCTCAATCTCTTGGTACTGCTAAAAAGATGATCATCATCATCATTATGCGCTCCCCCATGTTCACAATTTACGATGCAGTGAATGCATGTAGAATGGAAGAAAAGTATAAGAATCACACATGACAATTATTTTTTGAAGGCTTATGATACTTGCCCATTTAGATTCCTATAATTGTGCAAAATTGCACATGCTGTTACAATTTTAGACACTTTTTCTGGCGAGTAAAACAGCTTTATAACTCTACTAATCTCGAACCAAACGTCAATATTATGCAATATTCATCTACTATCCACTTCATTTTCGTGCATATAAACGTCAACCCCGCCACTTACACACACGAATACGCGCGCGTGCGCACCTTTTATTGTATGTGAAAGGATGTGATTGTATCTCTATAGCCGAAATTTTTTCTGGCTGGAGATATGACCACTAAAGAGCGATTAAAGGACCGGAAAAAGTGTTTAGGACTTAACGCTTTATATCACAGGCCAAAAATACTGCGCTGTCCTAAAAACATTGGGCAGGGTGACATTTTCGCAGCCGATATAAGCTTTAACGGGCAAGACAAAATTACAGAATAATCCCCCTGAAACGGAGAGTTTCAAAAGGTGTTTTTTATTTGGACGATGAATCGTGCGTTTGTATATCAGGCGAAACACGCGACGAAGATCCGAGTTTTGTACTTGTGCGGCCACTGCTTTTTGAAACTGGTGCAGGCGTACTCTTACGCCTGGTACGGCAACATCATAGCGATCGAGGTCAGTTTGTTTATTAAGAAACAAAATAATTCGAAGATCAATTGTGAATTCAAATTTTGCGCTCAGTTGATAATAAAACGATAATTGGAAAATTACGAAAAGTACAATTTTATATTTTTTTCGTCTGAAAATTAATTCATATCGTTTTACGGAATCGAAAGTTTGTTAGTATATCAATCTCACAATTCCCTTCGTTTATTTTACGAACAAATTAGTTGTATTTTGTTTGCTATGGTACGGTACCAAATTTTAATTTACAATTGACTTTCGAATCCATCGAAACAATAATATTAGGATCACTTAATTTGGTCCAAAATGTTTTTGTTCGATTTTTTACAGGGCGACGCGTGTCAAAGTGCAATATACGACTCGCAATGGCCCGGCAGCGGTAATAAACGTTTTATGAACGACGTACTTGTTGTTCTAAGCCAGACGCCCATCATATTCAAAGCTAAACAATGGCTGTATCTTCGTCTAGACATGTTTTCGAAAGTAACAATTTGATTTCTTCAATTAATCGTTTAATTATACAGAAGTTATTAACGATATATATTTTAGGTTGTGCACACCAGTGTCTCTTACTTTTTCTTGCTGCGAACTTTAGACGAGAATAAAGAATAATACAGCATTAAAAGCCTACATAAGCATGAAACATAATACATGATCTATTTTATCTTAATACGTATTGTATGAGAAGTGTACAATTGACAATTTTATTATCCAAAGAATTAATACTTATTTTGTGTAACGAGTGTATTCGAAAATTATGAAAAGCAATAAGAAGAATATATTGAGGTATATTTCGAGTACCGACTTTTGTGCAACTAATAAGAATTTCATACTGCCGAATTATAAACGTATTTTACAACCTGTGCCTTCCTTTCCGCGTACGACAAATTTCGTAAACTTTATAGTATACTCGATAATTAATTAGCATGCTACACTTTTCCAACTTCCTTGCACGCTCGCCTACACAGAAATTGGAAAATATTTGATGGAACATTGGTGATGCGAAGTTTATGGAGAAACACTATGTGAAAAAGTACAAGTATAGCGCTAGTTCTAGCTTTATACGCATCAAATTAATATTGCTTCAATCATCATTCATTGTTTATCATACGTAATTTTTACTATACACATTCGATGCAGTTTTTCAGTAGTGGATTAAATTAAAGTTTTGACAAAACAGTAAAGGGAGCTTTTTTTCCAATTTAAAAAAAAATCATCCGAGTCGTACATATTGGTTTGTTTAAGGGGCTATGACAGGGTTAACAGTCGAAAAAAATTTTGTTTCTTGGGAAAGCTGTAAAAATGTCATTATTCATGGAATCATAATGGATCTTCTTTTGTTTTAAACTGTTCATTCAAGCCTTCAATTTAAGATATTGAACTCTTGAAAGTATTGATTTTTCATCTCACAAATCTATTATTAATATGACATGTTTTTTAATATTTCAATTTACTCCTTGAAACCTGCACTAAATCTTAAGTGGAGCACATTTTTAATACAATTTTTTTTCATTTTTTCAAACAAGTTTATCTAATTTTTTCAAATTCGCTTTAATTATTTAATAAAAAGTTACATAAACTGGTTTGAAAAAATGAAAAAAAAAATGTATTAAAAAAGTGCTCCACTTAAGATTTAGTGCAGGTTTCAAGGAGTAAAGTGAGATATTAAAAATTTAATTTCATTTACCCAAACACTTAGAACCGTGCACTCCGTAAAAATAACTTCAGTAACAAACTAAAAATAATTCTAAATTTTGTGGTCAATTTTAATCAATTGTTTTTTCAGCAGTGGATCAAATTAAGTTTTGACAGAACACTTTAAGATGAAGACAGTTTCATTATGATTGCATTGATAACAACAACCCAACAGCAATTGATAACCCTTAACAAAATTATTAATTTTAAAAAAATCCATCCATTTTTTAAATACTATAACAGATGCGTTTAAATCGAGGCTAGAATATAATCATATAATGTTAAGATCTAAAACATCGAGTACTCTACGTAAGTACATACAATTTTAGTTACTTTCCACGCGATCTGCTAATCGTTCATTTTCTATCGTACGATTTTATTCAGAATAATAATTTATTACATTCTGCTGACATTTTTTTTTTTGAGAAAGCTGTTTTTTTACTTACACAATATTTTTGTTTCAGTAGATTCCAGATATTGCCTTCACGTTACAAGTTGTAAACATAGCCATGTCCTTCTTGCCCTGCGAGCTCTAAAAAGAGAAATGAATTTAGAATTTAAGCGTAATTTAGACTGGACCCTTAACAATGTCTATTATATACCGGATTACATCCTCTCAATAAGTATCAAGGCAATATTCAACTGCACTCTAACTAATCTACCTATTATTAACATAATCTTCACTGACCATGCTTCCACTATAATGATTCCATTTCCAAAATAATTTGATTTTACAGACTGATCGATCGACTGTGATTACAAAAAACCAAATGACTCTGACCGAGGGTGCGGAATGGCATACCTCAGTCATCAAGCAGATCCAACAACTGACTAAACCCTATGATTCCCCTACTACTCGCGCAGACCATCCCTTCTCTCCAGGTCGGATTGGCATTTGTACAGTTTTACCAAGTAAAACTTCACAATACATATTACATAACAACCACATGCATATATGCCAATGTTTAATGTCACAGACTTTTTTTCCCCTCCCATAATCGATTCCTCTCGGCCAGACAGAGTTGCGACTTTAGCCAGTTGCGAGCGGACAGTTACGAAGCTACGATGGCGGAGGACAATGTTGCAAAATACAATAAGTACAAAAATTACATTCAAAGATTAATCACGTTCTCTGGCCTGTGGCCCAACTTTGAGAAGCAGTCGCTCGCTCTGAAACTTTTCTTAGCCATACAAGCCGCAAGCACCAGTTGCCTCGCGTTTTGCGGTATTGTGTGCTCGTTCTATCTCACGCCCAAGAATGTCAGCAATTTTACGAATTTCGTGAGAGCTTTCGTTGGCTACTTTACAACCATCGTCAAGGTTACAAAACAATATTCCAATGGTTCTCGGTGGTAAAATTCTTGGACAATAAGTGAATAATGTTTTAGTTCGGCACGCTGGCCTGGAATCAGAGTGATCTGAACCAACTGAATATATGGAATTTCCATGAGATTCCACGCGAACCTGAAAACTCCGGAAAATCAGCAATATTTGTTGGCTCACTTTCCCACGTTCTCGAGATTTCTTTACTTATACGCCGTTACAATAGGAACCAGTCTCATATTGCTGATTGCGCTACCTTTGCTGTCGACAAGACGTGGTGTATACGTTCAGATAACGCCTATGGCAGTGCCCATAAACTACGAGTCAGGTGATGTACACTATTTTTCAAACAATATTTGATTTCCTTACAAGACACAGTCAGTCATCGGTTTTCAATTATACAATTAGGTGGCTTGGCTTACTGGACGGTCGTCCTCTTCGAGATTTCCTGTTTATGGAACATGTGGACCTTAGCACTCGGTACTGATAACTTGTTCTGTTACTATTGCCTTCACCTCGTCGGTGAGCTCAGATTGCTGAGTAGTCGGTTTCGAAATTTGAGATGGAGCGAGAACTATCACAGGGACGTGAGAGACTGCGTCCAGACGCACATACTGCTGAAGAAGAGCTTTCTGAAAGTGCAAAAGATCTTTGGTTTTCTGGCACTGTGGTTCGCCGTTTCGTGTGCAGTGTGCCTCTGCTCACTCATTTTTATGGCTGTTGGGGTATGCGATTATTGTAATGCTTTATATCGAATGATAATGCTAGTCGAATGTATTTGGCTAATATAGTGTTAAATAAATAATTACAAAACTGTGCAATTCCATGGAAAATCGGAAATAACTTCACTGAACTGAATAAGAAAGCACGGCTCAAGTTATTGCTTGATAATTATTTTTGTTAATGAAAATGATACTAGAAATGAAAAAATAAAATAAAAGTTTGAAAAGTTCATCCGAGTCGGACGTATTGATTCGTTAAATCAAAATGCGGATAAAAGTTATACCAATTTAAATAAAATAAGGGGAAATTGACTTATTTTCCCCATGCTTGTATAGCAAAATTACTAATTTTTTCACAGGAGCACATGTTTAGATCACCACGCCAAACATGGATGAATAAATTTTTTTTATTTGAAATTCTTATTTAGTCAACTTTATTTAAATACATAATTGTTATTGCTCACACTAGATATTCTAAGAAACCAAAACATATGATCTAAAAGTCTCTATTTCTAATGATTCCATGGAATTGCACATATACTGTTCGTTTAATACTAATCATTTATACCTTGTAGATGAAGCCAATAACAGTTGGAAAGACGGTTTACTTAGGCATCCACAGTTTCGTTAAAATTTTCCAAGCATACGTATACACTTGGTCGGGAAACATAATCACTGTTGAAGTAAGATGTGTGATATTTTCTCCTACGAAAAATTAACCATTTTTATTCCTTAATATATTAATTAAGTAAATGAAGGCGTGTGACTATATGCATTGAAGTTTGAATAGGTGGTGTACTCGGTGGTGTGTATGTGTTTAAGTATTAAAATGGAAAAAATATCGAACAAATGTAAAAAGTCCTTCTTCAGCGTTGAAACGTCATAATTTTTCAAAATAACGCCATTTCAAACAATTGGAATAAAAAATTAAGAAATATCATGTTTCTGCAAAATGAAATTGGAAATGACGTGATATAACGATATTTATGGACCCAATTTGGATGACGTTCATGACTTCAGTTACTAATAATATTATTCATAAACATTATTTATTAATGTAATTTTTTATAACTGGGCAAATTATTTTGCATCGATCTTTGGGAACTTTTTTCAGTTATTCTATTCCTATCTCAAAACTATTTCTTCATTTTTCAATGCTATATAACTATTCTTTTGTTCTAGTTATTAAAAATTCCCTTAAATTCAGTAATAAATATTAATTAAATAAATTACCTGAAAGATATCCATATATAAAAATTATGCAACTATATATAATATTCTGTTAATTAGAATTAAGGCTGATCCATACTTTGTAAAGAAGCTTTTTAATTAAGTAATTTAATTAATTTTTAACATTTATAAAGTGGGGTCAAAAATGGTCGATTTTCGAAGAGGTAGAAATTAAAACTCTTTATCTCGATTTTTATACTTCTTAAATTTTTGTTTGACTATTTTTTCTCGCGTGATATGAAAAATTGGTAATTTCCCCGAATTTTAATATTTGCAATCTTTAACTATTTCGAGTGTTTGCATCTTTCCATCAAGTCATCCAATTTTGACAAATACTGATTTTATACTATAGATCTTTTTACTTGTTATGATTAAATAGCCGAAAGTTCTGCTTTGGTTTTAATAAAATCTTTTTGTAAATCGACCACTTCTGGGCCCTTCTTGGTACTGATTTTATAGAGATTTCTACTTAGATATTGGCAAAAATAGTGTTTTAAAGGTGATGTCAAAAATTTGTAATTAACCTTTTCTTTAAGAGTGAAACCTGTCTGGCAGCCGCCTACGAAGCTCATTGGTCGACCTGTTATGAAAAGCGTTTCATGAAAGACGTACTGACTATTATGAGCCAAAAACCGACGGTATTCAAAGCGAGTAAAATGATCGAATTACGTATGGAATTATTTATGAAAGTGAATGTTGACTTTTTACTGTACACGTTTATCACAATTGCCAAATAAAGCAATAAAAACATTTCTTACATATTTTCTTACAGATTATAAATTCTGCAGTGTCCTACTTTTTTCTTTTGCGAACCTTAGATGCAAATTCTTAACCTCAAATGGCAACCCTGTTTCTACTATTTTATAGCGTGTTATTGTTTTTAGATATACTGTTACGTTTGTCAATATAATAAATGCTTGATTGTTAAAGCATTGTATTGTTACAATAATTTATTTGATTTTATTACAAATTTTTCTGTTCGATCATTAATTTTATCGGAGGTGGTTTATACGGGCATGAATTTGTCGACAATGCGTCTGTCGCAAAAAAGAAGAATAATTTTGCATTCTATTTATGGTTTTCATTACAGAAAGATGTGCCACTTGTAACAAGCAGTTTTTCTATATATACTATAAACGCATGTGTCAAGGACAAAAAAATTTTTGATATCGGATGAGAGATGGAGTCTTAGAATCTTATGACCGAAGAAACTGGATCAAGAAATTGGCGAAGAAGAAAAAGTGAGTAAAGGATAAACAGACAATGATGAGGACATACTGTCATTTAACTTTTAGTCAGATGTGCAGATCGCTAATATCTGGATAACTCTATAAAAATGCATTCTTTATTACTTTATACTACAGAATAAAGACGTAAATATATTATAAGGTAAATCATATTTACCTCTTTTCTCGATACTATACGAATTTTATATTACTGATATTTGTCAAAACAACATATTTTTTCTGTTTTCGACGTAGATAAAATACTGCACAATATTATCTAACTTTAATATTTTTATAATAATAATATTTTCTATCGTCGTTATCCTAGTTATAAAAACATCGCTGATAACCCTATTAATATAATACTTTTCCTAAGAATTTATTGATTTTCATCTCGTTGATATTTCGACTACTAATATACATTTTAAACATCTATGGTAGAAATTGAAGAAGACAAAAGTCAGCGAATAATTCAATTTTCCAACTCTTACTCTCAAGCCAAAACAAGTCGATTCAATGGTTATATAGACATACTCAATGGCAATACGTAGTTGCTTTATTTAAAATATTTTTAATGTGTTTAGATTGCACAAACTATTCTGGTCATTTCATTCATGCATCAGAGTCGAAAAACCTACTCATTTAGCAGTTCACTCAAGTAATTCTTCGTAAAATGACCATAATTATTACCAGACGTGTAAAAAAACATTTAATATTTCAGGCTTTCCCCTACTGCTATGGATTCATCGAAGGATAAAGTTGCAGCTTTTCTCAGTAATAAAAGCGTATACATCGAGCTTATTATTACCAGCAACGATGTGACGATTTATAATATAAATATAAAAACTACTATCCCTATTCTAAAAAGGTTATCACTTTTACAGACCACATTGAAGATCTCGTAGTCTATACGAAAGTATATCTCAATATAATTTATGATCTTTGCTTGAAAAATAAATTAAAATCTTAACTTAAAATGAGAAACTAAAAATGACCTCTAAAATTTTATTGTAAAATTTAATTCATTGAACTGAAATATTTTTTGCATAAAAAGAATTCTAAATAGCTATAAAATTAAATTTTTTTGAACTGCTTTACGCCAATTAAACTATCAAGAAATTTTTAGAAGCAACGTTTTACGTTCGTTCAACCTGAGTTCATTGTCATAGGAAGCATCGTTCATGAGCTCAACGCTGTTGAAGGGAAAATATATGTAAATTTAGATGCTAGACACATAGACCACAAAACTACAATAATTTATTCTACAGACGACAATGTCTGGGCAGTAAAACTGAGATTTACATATTCTGCTCGTTACATATGACTTTTCGCTGTTACAAGTTACAAACTTTTTTTTCATCTGCAGCAAAGCTGGTTAACAGTATTTCCATGCATAACGAGAACTTTTCATATACAATGTTGTCAGCTTGTTTCAATTCCGGGTATAGTTTAATAAAAAAAATCACAACTTTTATCGCGACTGAATTTCCCGCTTAGTTTCTGTATTGAAATGAAATGTACTTATACTATGTATCCATAACTTTTCCGTAGCGCAACGCAAAGCTTTCATTGCGAGCTTTTTATGTTTTTCTAAAACAAAGTTAGTTACAACGATCTTTCTATATCCAACGAGAAAACTATTATCTTATGCTTACGAGCTTTTCATATACACTGTTTCTAGCTTGTTTCAGTTCTGGGTATAATTTAATGGAAAAAAATTCATAAACTTTTATCGCATCTGTATTTCCCATTTAGTTTGCAATGAAGTTTATTATTCTATGTACTTAACTTTTCCGTACTACAACGTGAATCTCCCGTTGCGAGCTTTTTATGTTTTTTTTTTTAATGTAAAGTTGGTTAACAATCTTTCTATATCCAACGAGAAAACTATTATCTTATGCTTACGAGTTTTTCATATACACTGTTTCTAGCATGTTTCAGTTCCGGGTATAATTTAATAAAAAAAAATTCATAAACTTTCATCGCATCTGTGTTTTCCAGTTTAGTTTGCAATGAAATTCATTATCCTATGTATTTAACTTTTCCGTACTGCAACGTGGATCTCTCGTTGCGAGTTTTTTATGTTTTTCTACATGCAAAGTTGGTTCTAACGATCTTTTTATATTCAACGAGAAAACTATTATCTTATGCTTACTAACTTTTCATATACAATGTTTCTAGCATGTTTCAGTTCCAGGTATAATGCAATAAAAAAAATTACATAAACTTTCATCACATCTGTATTTTCCATTTAGTTTGCAATGGAGTTTATTATTCTATGTACTTAACTTTTCCGTACTGCAACGCGGATCTCTCGTTACGAGCTTTTTATGTTTTTCTAATATAAAGCTGGCTAACGATCTTTCTATACCCAACGAGAAACTATTATCGTATGTTTTAAAACTTTCTATATACAGTGTTTTTAGCTTATTTCAGTAGTATATATTTTAAATTATAATTATAAATTAATATTTTGAACGAGTATTAGATACAGTGCACGCACTTATCTAAATACATTTATAATTATAAATGTATAATTTTTTAAAAAATTGTACAAACTTTTATCAAATTCGCATTATCTGTTTGGTTTGTAGTAAAAAATAAAACACTTTTCATTTATGCAAAATTTGATAATAATTTTTACTACACTAAAGCTATAAATATTTTAAAGTTTCCATTATTCGGAACCGACAGGTTTTCTGAAAAAAATAAATGAGCTAATATAGCCTTGTGTATCCAATAATCCTGATCTAAGAAAAGTTCCATTATTTGAGTCAAAATATGAATGTATTAATATTGCATTATCTCGTAATGAAATATTAGTGCAATAGTCTTTTGAATTAATTTGAAGTACATACCAAAATTAATAACTATTGAATAACTATTTTACTTATTGATTAGCATTTCTAGCAATTAATTTGAAAGTGTCAATGTGGAAAGTGTCTATTACTTATGTAAAATGGTATTAATAAAATTAAAAAAAAATAATACCTTCTTGTCCACTTGGTTCAAAGTCTGTCGATGTGTTTGAGTAAAGCGGTGTGATATGCAAACGTAAATTAGTTAAAAGTAAAAAGATATTTTGTTGTAAGAAATTAATGTAAACATCGCATATCTATAGATACTTATTTCGGTAGTGTATAAAGATATTGAAAAAAAAGCTTGAGAAATACTTCGAGATGCTTACAAAATTTTCCTTCATCTCCAGATTCTTCTACTTTTTGGTTTGAGCCCTGTTGTTGAACGAACAAAACAGCAAAGTGATGTCGCGTCCCATATGCGTACAGCCTTCAAATGTGAACCAGGTGGGTAGTATTTCTATTAATAAAAACAAGTTAATTTAATAGCTTGTTGGTTCATTAAAAAAACTTCGATCTCTAATATTAGAAAAGTTTTTTCGATTTTTAATAATATTTTAACAGTTTTGTAGAAGAATGAGGAAAAAATGTAATCATATAAACAAAGTTTTATTAATTAAGATAAGCAAATTATCAGAGTATTAAACTATAGTTTTTTAAGACTTCTATAATTTAGACTTCTAATTTAAAAATTTAATTTGTACCTGTTCTTTATCAAAGATAAGCAAATATGTATTTTTTTCTGACACATACATTAAAATATACATTCAAAACTTAAATTCATGAACGCACTGTATATATGTTTTTAAAAATAGTGTGTATGTGTGTTTTTTACTAAAATTTTTTTTTAATCTATGTACTTACGAATTATTTTGCAGTTTCGGTTTGGAGCATAACTTTTTCAGCCTAAACATCCCCTGCAGCGTCTCGCAAATGTTCGTCGAAATTTAGACTCCAGAACGCTTTTCTATTCGAGTAGCCACATTTTGATTGTATCTTGGCACGAAATTCAGTACGATTTTCTTTTTGGATTTCGATTAAGAATAACATTCACAATTATTTTTCGTATGTTTGTTTGACAAACTCTTCAGTTGAGCCCTTCAATTGATTCCTAAATAAATAAAATATCTAATTATTTTATCTGTTTATTGTAAGGTAAAATTTATTCACTGAAACTGAATTGGAAATGATACGTTAGTAAAAAAAGAAAAAAAATAGAAATGTGTCGTGGCTTTGTCTAAGAAATCCTTGTAATTAACATATTAATTTATGTATATGCATAACGCTGAAAATTAAAGAAAAACTATGTCCACCTTACGAAAACTTATATAAGAATGAATTTAATCTATTTTATAAATTACTATTATGAATAATGTTATTGACCTAAAATACTCGCTTTACATGTTAAATTCGTATTAAGAATTTTTCAGTAATTAACAGTTGCATTATAGTACATGATGATACGTGTGTCATAAGTGGCCCATTATTGTACGGTGTGTTACATAGCTCCCGAGCTTTGCCCAGGGTGATATTCGCGCTGTGCAATAACGGGCCACTTAGTTCACACGTATCTTAATATACTACAGTTTTTTTTTTGCTAAATTATTCAAATCTAACGTTAGAAAAATATTTTAGTTTGTAGTTCAGTTTAACTTTATAACCCTTTTCCTTCTTTTCTAACATAAGATTCGATATTTTTATTAAAAAAAAAACAAATAAATAAATAAATTTATTAATTGTAGTTGTAGATACTGTTTTTGCTAAATATCCGTAGAATATTGTACATAGAGTCAGTCAACAGGCTCATAACAGCATAATTAAAAAATGCGCCGTAACTTAATTATATAAAAATTTTAAATTAATTATATAGTTATACAATGTAACATAGTTTATACAATATTGTCGGAAATTTCTATTCACAGTATCAATTCGTCAAATTTGATACTTACAAATTTGTACGTCACATCTGATGTACAGACCTTTGCACAGATGGTTTGTCCAAACGAAATAACGACAGGCTTCTAAAAAATTATAATAATTTTATAAAGCAAATTACGATAAAGCGAGCTTACTCGTACATTCATCTATTTTTCAGTCAAAAATTCTTAAAAATAGGTGGCTATTTCTTTGGGGCTATCATCAAAGAATTTATCATTTGTTTATCAACATATAGGTATGTATTCAAAATGGCAGCTTGAAAATCAACCCATTATTATTAGATTTTTTACTGATAAAATCACGTACGAGATAGTAAACTCACTTTATCGCAATCTGCATAATAAAATCTATAAAAACATAGTAATTTTTTTCGTTGTCGTTATTTCATTTCAGCAAACCATCTGCGCAAAGATCGGTCCAATTTTTAGCGTTTACTATACATATGTATATAGCAATATAACATACAGATTTGTAGGGAGGAACCTTAAGATTGTATTAGTCAGCCATAATTAGTGTTGAAAAATATATACGCATTGCAATATATAAAAGTAATTAATTCATAAAAGTATTTACTACGTGAAGCATTTAGCCTATTACTAACCGATTTCTAGTCTCTTTTTCTAAGCTTTTCAACTACTTCTGCTTTTTATACTTGGTGTTGGTTTGTTCTTAGCGTTTTGCCTTTGTTGTCACTTGTCCACTACAAAGTTCTCTTATAGTTTTCATTTCTTCTGGTTCTGCTATTCAGTCGTGAGTTCATGTTTTCTAACAAAAATACAATATTGAACAAAATTAATATTTATTTCCAAATTTTTTAACCATGGAATTTAAATTGAGCATCGTGTACTTAGGTTTACAAAATGTGTTCCGTTTCTTGCAAAACTATGTATAATAGGATATTGCAATTGTTTTAATAAAAATATTTATAACTCAAATTTGAAGTGTACAGAGACCAGTATAAATCCAAAACTAATTGAAGATTCAATCTACTGTTTCATTATTAAAAGACCTGTCAATACGTTGAATTTAGTTAAGATTGGACCACTCCGACCGATAAGGTAATTTTATTTATTTATACAACGATGCAGAATCTCGCGCTTCATTCGTCCAGCAGAGCCAAGAACGGACTATACTACCAGATTCCCCTACTACTCGCGCGGATTATCCCTCCTCTCGGAATTGGAAGCAGAGCTCACGTTGCCGAGCTAAGTAAAACTTCGTAATGCACATTATTATAACTACGCACGTGTATTATATATCGCAACATTTAATATTTCAGACTTTTTTCCCCCTGCCATATCGACTGCTCTCAACGTCCGAAGCTACGGCTGCTCACAGTCGCGAAAGCAATATCCAGCAAAGCTATCCACGATGACGGAGACAGGCGTGAGGAGCTACGACAAGTATCGAAACAGCATAAAGCGAATCGTCGCGTACTTCGGCGTCTGGCCCAACTACGAGGGTCAGAAGTTGGCCATGGGCAGATTTTTAACGACGCAAGCAGTTCTGTGCTGCGTTCTGTTGTTCAGCGCCGTCGTGTTCTCGTGCTATCTGAATTCGAAGAACCTCGGCGCTTTTAGCACTCACGTGGGTGGTATGGTGGCCTACATCACCGTTATTCTCAGGGTAATGGAACAGAAGAAGAAAGCAATATTTTAGTATGTTTCGACAATGGCATTGGTGGATAACAATTAATGAAATCTGTTTCAGATCACCTCGTTGGGGTTGAATCAAAAGGATATGCAATGGCTGAACAGTGAGATTTCGGCGAGATTCGATGCTAATCTCAAAGTTCCCGAGAATCGACAGCATTTACTGGCTCACTTTCCCACGTTCTCGAGATTCTTTTACGTTTACGCCTACGCAAACGCCGGCAACATGGTTCTGCTGGCGTTGACGCCCTTGGCGTTGATGCGACGTGGGATATACGTGAGATTGCAGCCCATGGTGGTGCCTTTCAGTGTCAAGCCAGGTGATGCCTCGTTTTTCTTTTTCTTTAACTCGATTCACAAAAATTTCCGAACAGGTACGATAAACGTCGCATTGATCTCGTGACCAGGTGGTTTGGTCCACTGGATGATCTATCTGTTCGAGTTGCTGGGCGTCTGGAACATTTGGATTGTATCGACCGGTACCGACAACTTGTTCGCCATGTACTGCTTTCAAATCGGCGGAGAGCTTCGATTGCTGAGCAATCGGTTCCGCAATTTGAGCTCGAGCGACAGCTACGGCAAGGAGTTGGAGGACTGCGTACAAACTCACGTGGATCTGAGAGAGGCCTTCCACAAACTGCAAGAAATGTTTGGCACTCTGGTACTCTGGTTCGCCATCTCCACTGCTATTTGTCTCTGCTGTCTCATTTTTCAAGGTCTTCAGGTATAGGATTGTTCAGTACCTTTTCAAACGATGTTTGCAACTTTCGCTGATGTATACTATTGCTCGGCTTGAAAACGAAATAGATGGAAACACTATCGGCTTTGAGGGTATTTTACTTGCTCGATCACACCTTTGTCAAATTAATGCAAGTTTACCTGTTAACCTGGAGCGGTCATATGGTTTCTTTAGAAGTAAGACTCGAGCCATCTTCATTTGCACACGATACAGGCTAACGATGAGATTTAACTGAACCAACGTTTTAGAGCGAGGTCTGCGTGGCAGCCGCCTACGAAGCTCAATGGTCGAACAGCGGCGATAAACGGTTGATGAAGGACGTGTTGACAGTCGTCACCCAACGACCTATGGTATTCAAAGCGAAAAAAATGTTGGAATTGCGTATGGAATTGTTCATGAAAGTGAATATTGACTATTTACTGTACACACTTGGCACAATTGCAAGATAATGCAATAAAAAGGTTTCTATCGTTTTCTTACAGATTGTAAATACTTCGATATCCTACTTTTTTCTTTTGCAAACCCTAGACGAAAGTGCTTAAGATCAAACGGCAACTGTGTGCTACTACTATTTCAATTGCAGTTAGCGGAGACTGCTATTATTTTTAGATATATGTTGTTATGCTTATCAATAAAATTTTTGATTTTTGATTTACTTATACAACAGCTTGTAAACGTTCTTTAGCACTGACTGGTTTTATACGCCTGTCTAGTTACTTACAGTTGTGGCGAAGTATGGCTACTCATCATCACCGACTCCAGCACGTCAACATCTATTACCATGTTTACGGTATATTAGTGATAGATGGAAAGTTTGGAATTGATAGCAAGGAGTTGAGATAAGAAGCCACATGTAGAGTGTTAAGTTGTAATTAGAGAAAGCTGTTGTACAAAACATAAAGAATATTTCGTGTTAGACAGTGAAGGCTGGGTTTTAGCGACTGGGACATGATCAGCAAGACAAATATCTCGATGAGTCTAGCTTAGCTTATGTTGGTGCTTAATTCATAAGAATTTAAAAGTAAACTGTACAATAAATTGTATTGATACATGTCTGCAGAGATCAACACTACTTTACATGATATATGATATTGCTGGGATTTGTCTATTTAGTCTCCAAAACCGATTGAGTATTATCTGTCTTTATTAACAGGTTCAGTGCTGACAATGTATAAGATACATTGCTGTCTTAACTGCTACTAAATCGTTGCACTTTAATAATTTACTTAATAGTTTTCAAAATTTTCTGTGACTAGAAGGATAATCATGGACAGTCCGAGTCATAGGTGAGGTAAACACTACATAGATGGACTGCCCAAATTTACTCCTGTTGAGTGTATGCTACTTTTTCTCGCACTAGCATCAAAATCACACACTTCTTTGCGAAAAATAGTGTACAACCCATAGGAGGAAAAGTAGCGCAATATGCCATCAATCAAATTGTACCACAGTGAACCTGATAATCATAAAATCCTTATTTGGTAAAATTTAAGTTACTCTGCACGATTAGACCACTGCCTTTGATTGCTGTGGGAAATATAATAGTTTCAAGTGAAAATAATCTACAGCAGTTGATGAATCCTTAGTGTTTCATATATTTAAGTTCCATTAAATTCTATAGAATTGATTAGAACTAATCTGATTCCAAAAAAAGGATATAACGATCTTAATTAATAGGGAATAACACAGCGACTTAAATGTACTAGTCTTAGCAAGAACCGCATACTATTCCATACACGAATTTTTTAATTCTTGTATATAGTCTATTATTTAATTCTATTATATTATTTAAGTCTAATATATAATAATTTAGTTCTATCTAGTTCAAGAGTATCGCGCTGAAGTATTGAAGTTGTAGAAATAACAGAGATCGGGCCAGTAATTTTAGAGCTGCAAGTATGGAGATGTGAAACATAAAGGATTGTATGTGTATAATCAAAATTTATACGAAAATTATTTTACATTCGTGAAGATTTGAGAAAAAATTTTCAAAAGAATTGGAACTAATCTACAGTTTTATTATCGCATCAGTCTATGGAGTTGAATATCAGCACTGGACAAGAAATTAAAAATCACCAAAAAGATCATCGTCACGGTACATCTCTGGCTACATACCGCCACAAATTTACTATCTCTAAAGAGAAGCAATGGCAGAAAATATTTGAAAATATTTGTTTTCAAAAATAATATTAAAAGCGAACTGCACTAAAAGAAAGGAATTTAGTAATCAAACGTTGCTATAAGCTGCTGAGCTTTCAGTCTTTTCAACAGTGCTTGTGAATTCGTATGTATGATGACAAAACAATACTATAACAAATCATGTATTTATTTTTAAATTTTTGCAAATTTAGACGCAGTTGCTCTAAAATTTATAAGTATCAATTTGTAAGTAGTATTTATAAGTATTTTATTTATAAGTGTAATCTTCATAACGATTGAAGATTATATTGTAATTATCGTGATGATCTGATAATACTATGAAAACTGAGAATAACTAAACTTAAAGAAAATTTAACAATGTGTCAAAATAAAATTTAATTTTCAAACCGAAATTCAGCAATAATCACAGCTACAATATTTAATCTCATAAATCTTACAATAAAAGTGTTAAAATAATACTTTAGACGCAAATCATGCGATCTACAGATCATTTGATTTCACTGCACAGTTTAATTTTATTTCAAACAATTATTTTCTAATTTTTCTGTAAAATACGAATTCCCAGATTTGCTTACCATCATATTATCAGCGACTGGAGTATCAAAACTCAATTGATTTTGCCAAGATACTTTTGACTACTGTCTGCTTTGAGTTCGCAGTTCGGTTTTGGTATATTCGAGATTGTGTTTATACTGTGGGCCGCAAATATAACTTCATTCTTCTTACTTTTTGAACCCTGGAAATAAAAAAGAAGATAATTTAAACCCAATTATTGGACCCTACAATATTTATCATACTTGAGATCACATCATTCTAATAAATATAAATGTCATGTTCAGTTTATTACTCTGTCTTCATTTTAAACAGACAATGCTCCAACTAATAATTGCCTTTCTAAAACAATTGTTTACAGATGCATCTCGCTTAATTATAAAACAAAAATTACTCTCTTATACGTCGATGCACAATGGCACACACAAACAGACACCTCAGCCACGAGGCATTACCGAGAACTGACTAAACTCCGCAATCCCCCTACTACCCGGTGCAGATCATCCCTCCTCTCGAGAATGGAAAGCCCGCCCAGTATACTTCAGTTACGTAAAACTTCATAATGCGCATTATAATCTAACTACATGCGTGCGTCGAAACATTCAATATTTCAAACTTTTCTTTTTCCCTTCGATCGATTTCTCTCGGCCGGCGGAGCTGCGCTTGTCCCTTCAGTCGAAAAGAGATCCACGCAGCGGCGATGACGGAGACCGACATGGCCAGCTACGACAGATACAAGAACTACATAAAGAGGCTGACCGCGTATTCCGGTCTGTGGCCTGACTTTGAGAGGCAGAGCTTCGCTATGGGCTTGTTTTTGACGATTCAGGCGACTTTGACGGGATTCGCAATGCTCTGCTTTCTCCTGTACTCCTGCTACATCGACTCGAAGAACGTCGACGCTTTCACGAAGTACATAGCGTCTATCGTGGGCTACCTCACCATCGTTATCAAGGTAAGGGCGCGATGATTTTGATGTCGTGCCTTGCCCCTCTTGTTAATATACAGGTGGATATTCATATGGTTTATCCATATGGATTAGCCGTACAGGTGGATATCCATATGGTTTATCCATATGGATTATCCATACAGGTGGATATCCATATGGATTATCCATACAGGTGGATATCCATATGGATTATCCGTACAGGTGGATATCCATATGGATTATCCGTACAGGTGGATATCCATATGGATTATCCATACAGGTGGATATCCATATGGATTATCCGTACAGGTGGATATCCATATGGATTATCCGTACAGGTGGATATCCATATGGATTATCCATACAGGTGGATATCCATATGGATAAACCATATGGATTTTCACCTGTATACTTACAACAGGGACCCCCGGTGTCGATCAGCAGCGAATTCAAACTGTTCTCTAGATCGTCATGTTGGGATTGCAACAGAAGGATCTGAGACGACTGAACGACGGGATTTCAGCGAGATTCGAGGCCAATCTCAAAGTTCCCGAGAATCGGCAACACTTACTAGCTCACCTGCCCACGTTCTCGAGATTCTTTTACGTGTACATCGTCTCGATAGCGTCGAGTCTCATATCGGCTGCGCTTATACCTCTGCTGTTCACCAGGCACGGACTCTACTTGAGATTGCATCCCATCGTTCTGCCTTTCAGCTGCAAACCTGGTGACGCGCATAGATTTTGGATGGCGATTCGAGTTTTGAAATCACGCGGGGAATGACGTTGATGTTGTACAATTGTAGGTGGTTTACTGTATTGGTGCTTCTACCTCTACGAATTGCTCTGCGTGTGGAACATGTGGACCATAGCAACAGGTACTGACAACTTGTTTTGCCTGTACTGTTTTCAAATCGTTGGCGAGCTGAAATTGTTGGGCAGCCGGTTTCGGAAGTTGAGATCGAGCGGTGACTATTACAAGGAAGTGAGAGACTGCGTCCAGAGTCACATGCTGCTGATGGAAGCCTTCGTGCAACTGCAAGAAGTCTTCGGTTTTCTGGTGTTGTGGTTCGCTATCTCCTGTGCCGTTTGCCTCTGCACCATTGTGTTCAGAGCTGTCGAGGTATATGGAATTATTTGGATTTTTTTTGTCAAACAATGTATTATTTTTGTCAATTTACCGTTGTTTGGTGAAAAAATAGGTGGAAACATTGTCGACTGTGAAAATATACTTCCTGATATCGCATAGTTTCGTTAAATTATTTCAAGCGTACTTGTTCACCTGGTGTGGAAATACAATCATCGTCGAAGTAAGATACGTTATTTTTGGTTGATGTTCGTATTAACTATTTTTTCTGTATCTGTTTACATGCAGTTTATGGGGACACACTTGGGTCAATGACTAAAAAAAATCTTACTTTATAAAGCTGTAGAAATTTTTCTGTTAAGGGGATCACAATGAACTTGAATTTTATCTTAAAGTGTTCAGTCCTACCTTCAATTTAAGATATTGAACGCTTTAAAATTTTAATTCTACGTCTCCTATAAATCTGTTAGCATTCGAGCATACTTTTTAATGGAGAAACTCTTTGAATCCTTTACTAAAGCTGAATTCTTTTTTTTTAAATATTTCTTTTGTTTGTTAAAGCTACAGCAGAGTACTTTAAGATAAAAGAAAGAAGGCCGCGTTATAAAAATAAAAATTAAAAAAGTTCACTCTAGTATTGATATCGTCATGTATACTCTTTATAATATGGAAAATAGATAAAATAAAATTGCTTTCAGAAAACGTTTCAAATTGGATGGTGTTTCACACAAGGCGTCCAAAAAAAAATAATTGGCCCATTCATGGACACTTTTTCATCCATTAAAAATATATTTGTTACGATCGCGAGCTTTTGTTTTAATTTTTAGAGTGAAATCTGCGTGGCAGCCGTGTACGAATCCCAGTGGTCGAGCAGTGGTGATAAACGCTTCATGAAAGACGTACTAACAATTGTGTCACAACGACCGATGGTATTCAAAGCGAATAAAATTTTGGAATTACGGATGGAATTATTTATGAAAGTAAACGTCGATTTTTCATTTTCACGTACGCTTGTCTTAATTGCGAAGTATTGTAATAAAACATCTTGGATTTTTTACAGATTTTAAACACTTCAGTGTCCTACTTCTTTCTTTTGCAAACTTTAGATGACAAAGCCTGACTCCAATTGACACTTGTTACTTGAAATACATACTTTTGAAATTATAAAGTGTTTAATAAGTAGTTTAAATAATGAGTATGTCGCATACAATGAATGATTGTGATTAAAAATAATAGAGAAGTTTTCACTTTTACTGTTCCAAAAAATTTGTATCACTATTGTAGACTCATTGAAAAGGACCGAAACCCAGTTGTATTTGACGATACAGCTGATCTAGAGTAAGTTGCCCTTCATCTTGCAACCATCTATTGCTAAGCAAACTTTCCAATTTAAGTATTGAATAATTAATAAAAAATGTTTGTTCAAAAATATGTATATTGGACTACTATAAGGTTACTACTTTTACGGCACTTTTAACATATTACTCTTACGGATGTTGATCCTCTGAGGATTTTTGAGACCAAGAGTTAATTTACCTTTTTAAGTTTTTCTGCAGATTCAATCGTTATAGAGCGTCATTTTTTTGTAGCGTATTATGATATAGCCCCGTGATGTTGATGGACACGTTTGCCATACTTTAAAAAACATTTCAATCTGAAAATATAAAAAAAAAAATCACAAGCTTGAGTTATTATTTAATATGTATTGTTGTTACATATTTAAAAGAATTTTTTTTATTTGTGTGTAATCTTTGCAATCGTTACGTTAAAGTGAAATGAATACATAATCATACAATTATTCAATCCGATGTTTTAGATAATCTCTGCTAACGACGACGCAATTGTTAGCGAAAGCCAGCAACAAAATGGAAGTATCATAATAATCCATTTTCACTTGCAATGATTTTCATGTTCACGTTAGAAAAAAATGATAATTCTCACGAAAACACAATTCTCGCAAACGCACCTCTGTTGATCCGTGTCATCCAAATCAACGGACCAGATCTGTTCTTCCACTGTTTACCTTTGAAAACTCTCTTCGCAAAATTTCACGCCGTATAACGAGCTTAGCCGATATCAGACTGTCCATGCCAGGCTCCCCTTCCATAGTCCACATCGTCATCCCTTCCATTCACGATTCGAAATTTCATAGTAATTTTGCGGTAAAGCACGAGAACTCGACCACATTGTATAATGCGTATACGAACTCTAGAGTTTAGAGAATATCGACTTCGTCCCACCATTATAAGGTTTGCTTTTCATGCTGTCCTGCTCAGTTGTATAATGAATCAAATATTACGATACCGCAATGTATACCGAAGTTGCGAAATTTGTCGAGTACAAATGAGACGTGTAAAGTTCGTGATTGTGGCATCTGGTCTCTGGACGCAGTACGAAGGACACGCACTTGCCCTGAGAAAGTTTTTGATTATTTGGGGCGGCTTTTTATCATAGCCTTTTGCATCAAATATGTCACTAATCAGACACTAATCTCCATACTTTTATACGAACTGCTTGGGACTGATGATTGCATTCGTGCCTCCTTCTTGTTTCTATTTATGAAACAAATCCTGCCGATGTATCAAGAAGACCTACCGAGTATTCATGAAGGGATTGCTTCGAGGGATGCTTTGAGAACAATCTAAAGATTCCTGAAAAACAGTCTCATTTTTTAGCTCACTTTTCTACTTTTTCTTACTCCATGATAATAAGTTTTGGTCTACTGGCAAGTACACCACTGTCCGTCATGTTCATATACAGAAAGTGTACTAGGATGTATCCACAATTTTATATCATTCAGTTATGAACCAGGTATCATACCACACTACAATCATTAAAACAGATACAACTAATCCTTACCATTGTTTATTTATTATTTGTTTTATGAAGGTGGATCAGCACATTGATTGTTGTACACGGATTTGAGTATTGTTCAATGGTTTCTACCTCTGGAACATCACCGTTGGAATCAATTCCATTTTCGGACTTTACGCTTTGCACATGGTTGGAGAACTGCAACTTCTGGGCTGTTGTTTCCTGGACTTGAAATCAAGTGCGTATTACAACAAGGACTTAAAGAAATGCATGGGTAACCATATTCAACAGATGGAATCTCGTCCCATGTACTGCGACGGGTCTTTGGATTTCCAGCCATTTTGCCTTCGTTCCTGCATGCTTTGGTTTTCCAAGCTCTGCAGGTAAATATTCTGTAATTGCGATGACTTCAGTTGCAGAATTAAAATTTTTTTATTATTATCGATAATATTGAAGAAATTTGAAAAACAAGACGACTGTAAAAGATCTATACCTCATCGGTCATACGATCTTAAAGTACTCTTGGTATGAGAATGATTATTGTTATGGATCCGAGGTAAAATGTAACGTCTTCTGAAATTATAACGAATGTTAAAGCTTTAATAAAATACAGCTCAGAGTGAACTATGCATGAATTCAGTATATTACACACGTTGGATTTGGTAACACATGCTGTAAATCAAATCAATGGATGGAGTTTCTGTACATAAAATTTTAATTCACCTCTTTTTGGCAGATTGTGCACGCATATCGGTATCCTACTTTTTTTCTGCTGCATACGTTAAAGGAAAATCCGAAAGCGTAAACGTAAATAAGCTATTGGTTGATTTCTTTTTACAGACTATTTATTATATTACGCAACATTATATACCGTGCTATTTATAAAGTTAATTTTTTTCTAACACAATCTGTTAGTAGATTCAATCAAAATATTAAACTATTGTTTAATTGGATTCAGCAATCGTTTTAATAATATTTATTATCGATCGATATCGATATCGATAATATTTATTATCGACCTATCTATAATTTTATAATACTGTAAAAAATTCAGATATGATAATATCGATAGACAACAGTTAATTTTTAATTGGCCAATACTCAAATGTCAGCATCACAATACGTGACTCGCAGAAATTGTAAATTAAAAGTTCCATTATTGTATAAAAACTGATTTAATTTTTTACAGTAATAACTAATATTCTTAATATTTATCTTGTTTGTTATTCTCATGTGATACCGTAGTCCAGCTACATAAATTAAAAAAAATTTTTTTTCTGAAAGCTAAGAGAAACCACATTTGTTTCATTCGCATAGGTGCACAAGTTAAACGTAATAACTAAAAATCAAAACAAAATTTAAAAATGCGAGAACACCACAATGTTTTAAGTTCATTTACCCTGAGTTCATTCCCATCTGAGTCATCGCCCGCGAGTTCAACGTCGCCAAAGGGAAAATAAAAATAATATCAGATGCTCTGTGCAAAAATTGAAATAAAAACTCCGTAGCCGCTACAATTTATTCTATAGACGACAATGTATGTATGCGGTAAATCTAAAAACAGCGTATTCTACTCGTTGAATGTGGCTTTTCTCTTTTACCCTTTAGTTTATAACAAGCGACTCGCTATTCCATGTTTCGCAAACTTTATTTTTATCAACGCAAAGCTGCTTTCTATAATAACTCACCAGCAAACAATTATCTTACGCTTTCGATTTTTCCATGTGCGTACAATGTTTCGAGCTTACTCTGTACCCGGGTATAATGCGGTTGAAATAAATTCTATAAAAGCACTAAAACTTTCTACGTGCAGTTTTTTTTTGCGATGGTAACGGAAAAAAATTTTCATCGAGTTTTATCGCATTTGCGTTTATCGTTTAGTTTGCCGGAAAATTCAATAGTCGTCTATAATTACGAAACTTTTGTTTGCGCTACGTGTAATACAACCCCTTGTTTTGCAAGCTTTTTCTATTTTTTGTTGCGTCGCAATAGTAAGTTTTACTTTGTCTGCGCAAACGTTTCGAATATTGAAAATATATTGAAATCGTTTTAGCATAAAATGACGCTGAAGTTTTAACTGAAAAAAATTTACACGTGCTAATGATATTATACATAGGATATTTAAGGGATCAAAACAACCCTATAATTTGAAAATCTAGAATTTAGATTAATGACTGTTATTTTATCCAAAACAAAACTAAATAATATTAGTCCTGATTCCAATATTGTAAATACAGGTATGGACAATTGATGACATACCTTCTAAAAGAACACTGAAATATTTTTTACTGTTTGCAGGCCCGTGGAGAATGTTTTATAGGAATTTAAATTTAAACATTTCTTACAGTTTAAAACTGGATATTTTATTTTAGCAAAGGGCTCATTAATTTCAAAAATTTTTTACGTTTTCTTAGCTAAAAATTTTTTTAAACATTCGAATGTGCATCTCGAAATGTGTGGTATTGAAAACATTTTTTAAAAGGAATGAATCAATTCAATTCGAATGTTTATCTGGAATCTTACGAACATCTTACGAATCAAAGCTGAATAAATCCCAAGCTACGTTTAGGAGATATATTATGGATGTCCCAAACATGTATTTAACAGGCACTAATTGAGTGAAGTAAAAAAATTACTGCTTTATGATGATTCGTGTATGCAAAGCAACATGAATGTTTTCACATTCCAAATTTTTTTTTACTACACTTCCATACATTTAATTGTGTTTTTAAATCATTTTAAGTTACTCTTTGCCTCTCTATAAAATCACTCACCAACACACAAATATTTAAAACCTAACTTTTGCTATGTTAATGAAATATAAGATTCTTTACCTTTTTTATACACAGCAGGTGGATTCTTACAAAGACTTTTTTTTATATCTGATCCACATCTGATGATAGCGTGTAAAACTGTGGCGTTTTCAGCTCTAAGTGTTGGTTCTACTACTTATTTGATAAATATTCGATGTCTATGCATTGGCCAGTACCACAATCTGAAAAATTTAAAGCTTTTGATTCACAAAGTATAAGTCAAAGTATTGACACAAAGTATTCAGAAACAACTTTTAAACAACAGTGGTAAAAATACATCTGAAGTTCATACTACTTTGACAAACCAACAAAGAACTTCTTTGCTTGTTTGTGCTCAACATTAGTTTCGAAGTTAATTCGTATCCATAATGGCATCCAGTATGTTAAATAAATTATGAAATCTTATACTAAATAATAATATTAATTTAATTATACATACATTAACAATAGATTAAAATTAACTGGACTTTAAAATAAATTTTAATTTTGTCTTTCATCGAATCATCAAAATGCATCATATTTTATAACAAATCTATTACAATCTTTGAAGATTGTAATCAGAGCTTTTCTTATTATTATACTATTTATAACTTATACTCATTTTGACGTTACTTTAATTGTAAAAATTCAGAACAAAATGATCTTTGTAATAATAATCATCAATTATTTCTAGTACACCGACAATCAACAGAAAAATCCAATCAATTCAATGAAATATCCGGAATAGTCATTCCGGCGAGAATCCAGACATTTTGTAATATTTCCGAAAATTGGATGACCGAGAGAACAAATAATAAATTAAAATTTCAAAATGAAAATATAGGACCATTTTTTGAGCTGACTACGCGCCTCGAAGACGCCTTTGAAATGACCGACGATTTTTCGAGCTTGTCATCCAAATTTTTAGGATTTGTCAAATTTTTCGATCGTGCAACAAGCATACTTTTTCTCAGCACAAATTACGGGTTTTCAAATCAAAAACAGACTAACACTTCGTAGGTTTACTAAAACTACCCCAAATCGCACGTTACCAGAGCGTAAACCAAGCCGGACTATCGGTACACGTTGTGGGCGCGCTCTGCTTTCGACTGAAGCTCTTTTGCCCCCTCCCCCCCTCCCGCTACCCCACTACGTGACTTTTCAACAACCCCTTGCTCTCGACGCGCGCAATTATTCGTCGGTGGGCGCAGCAGCGCAACTTTCCTGAAAAACTTGCGAATCGTGCATAATATGCCGTGTTTTGCGGGAATTTTAAATTCGAGCGTAACCGAAAGCCATTTAGCCGTATACAAGAATCGATATAGAACGTCGCGATGCTCGGGCGTAGTCGCGACGCGTACCTCGGCCGTTCCGGACAAGCCATACGTACCGCTCGCTCGCTGGGATCATGGAAGGCGACGTCGAAACTTACAAGTCCTGCACGGACAGCGTCATCACGTGCCTCATGCTCTTCGGCGTCTGGCCCAAGACCCATCCGGTCCTCAAGAGGATCGCCTACGCGATCGCGTTCGCCTCGACGTTCTCGGTGATGGCGATGGCGCTGAACTTCAGTTACCACAACGGCCGGGACGTGATGCTGCTGGTGAAGGGCCTGGCCTCAGCCTCCAGTTTCGCCTCGATCTTCTCCAAGGCAATGCAACCTCACAATCTCTGTGGTCCAAAAGTGGTGTTTTTCATGTCCGCAGTGGTCTAGAAACGGGCTTACTGGAAGCTTTTTGATTCGGGAAACGGATAAAATACTTGTACTAAATGTACTTAACAAATGAGGATGCATATATAAACATTTCATTTAAGCGCGTATCGTTGCTTGCAGTTTACAAGGCTGAAATGTCATTACCGTAATACGTCTCCTAAGAGAGTTACGTTAATAACAATGCTGCTAGACTTCGGATATGTAAATAAACACCCGCCAAGCCATGGGGTTTTCAAAAGAAACATATTATTAAAAAGTTTCTCTAGTTTAGCCCCTTATACATACGATTTCAAGCATTCCTATAGCCGTACAAACTTAAAAACTTAATTTTGCATTTTTGAATTTCGCGCCTATTTTCCACCAGTGTTGCCATCCTTGATTGCGAAACCGATTTAGGCCAATACATTTCAAATTGAGCCAACTTCTGGCATATTTTGCATAACTACTTTTTTTCGCATTGTTGTTTTAACAGTTTTTATGCAGACCTATTTGTTAAGGTACAAAAAATTGTCATTAACGTAACGCAGGCTAGCGCGTGGTAAGTAAATATATATACAACCTAAGTAAGCGAAAAGTGTTAAAAACCTTCTTAAAAGAAAAAATTCACAAGGAAATTTCATTATTTATTAATCGCTCCTTACAGCATAACATTTAGTGGTCAAATGTCAGTAACGCAACATGTCATTAACGTAACAACCCCTCCGTTTGCCTATGAAATCTCATGGACGAAACGTAACAACCCCTCCGTTTGCTTATATAGCTGAAATAACAAAACATTTTTATGTGGTCCATTGTTTAAGACAAAAAGCACCACTTTTGGAAGAATGACCCATATCTAAGAAAGCCAAAATTTTTGTTCGATCGGTATCGTTCTCCACCAACATATACAGGTCGTCCTGTTCTACCAGCACCAGGACGAGCTGGTCTACCTGAACGAGCACATGAGCCGCAGGTTCAACAGCGACATGAGCGACCCGGCGAACCTGCCCGATCTCCTGCTGGACGTCCAGTTCTTCGCCAAGTTCGGCGTGATGCACAAGACCTCGATAGCCTTCGCCATGTCCATGTACTGCGTCATGCCGATCGTCGGCTTCGTCAAGCACGGCAAGTACCTGCGCGTCTATCCCTGTCTCTATCCGTTCAGCTTTGCCCCCGGTGGTGTCGTGCACTGGCTGCTCTACGCCTTCGAGTCGATGGGCGCACTCTACGCCTGGATCATCACGATCGGCGCCGATTGCGCCTTCGGCCTTTACGCCATGCAGATCTGCGGCGAGCAGAGGATCCTCGCGAGGAAGTTCCGGGAGATCGAGTTTAGCGAGAACTACAGGCGCCAGTTGAGGGACTGCATGGAGAGGCACCACCTGATCATCAGCGCCAAGAACAAGTTCGAGGATCTCTACGGCCTGATATCGATCTGGCTCGCTGTCTCGGGGGCGATTGTACTTTGCTCGCTGATCTTTCAAGTTACGGAGGTACGTCGATTTTTCTGGTTAGAAGCGATGAATGCGTATCATTTTCTTTGTAAGGGGAGAGAATCGAATTATAATTCAAATTTTATTGGAGGACATGTGACTGACGAAAGCACAAGTGTATGAATTGTAAGAAACATAAATTGGAAAATTATAAAAAAAGAACACGGCTTTGTCTTGTGGAGTTGCATTTGACAGTACAGTCGTAGAATTTCATAATTTTCCTTTTATATTACATTCCTTATAAAGTAATTAATGCCATTCTGGACTCTCGTACAAATTTAGATTTCTTTTTTTTTTACTTTCGCAACCCCTTTACTACATTTTTTACTCCCGTGGTTTTCTTTTCAAAGTTATTGAAAAACGATGGCAGCTACATACGTGCAGCTATTTTCTTCGCTCACTTTTCGGGCAAGGTACTGCAAGTTTTTATATATGCTTGGTATGGAAATCTAATAAATGACGAGGTAAGCATAAACAATATCAAATAGTACACCGTGAACAATATTTTTGGAAAATTTGGAAGACAATTTTTTTGGAAAATGATTTTTAATTAATTTTCCGGTTTAGAGTTCGGCATTTCCCAGAGCAGTTTACGGCTCCTACTGGACGGACTGCACTGATATCAGATTCAAGAACGATCTTTTGATAATTTTAGCTCAACAACCATTGATCGTCACGGCTAAGGGTTGCATGAACATTCAACTTGATATGTTCGCCAAAGTATGATTTTCAAGTAGAAACTGATGATTGCTCAATATAATATACAAAAAGCATTTCAATATAAATATTGTTTTACATTCCAGATCGTTAAGACTTCAATGTCCTATTTTTTCCTACTACAAACCCTCAAGACAAACGCTGAGAATTGATTTTTTATAATGTGCTGTTACGACACAATAAATTAAGTGAAGCTAAAATTAGGTGAACATGAATGTGCTTTACAGGTGTTAATTTAAATATTTATGGTATTTCCATCGATTTATATTATTTGTATACAATAAAAATAAGCTTTGAACTATATAAGGTTGCAGTCTTAATGTTTTACATTTATTTTGAAACTTAAGGACTTGGATTTTGATTTTACAACAAGACATAATATTATTAATCGATCTAAATAATGTCTGCAATCTCAGGTAAATTTTTCAATGTTTCATTTAGAATATACTCCAATATTATCATTATCTACGTAAACACTCAAAGTGTAACTAAACTAATTCGGTATTTAAAAAATTCAATTGCTTCCGTGTCAATAGTAGGTAAGATTAAAGTTCCAGTTACACACGAACGATATTGAAACCCAAAGAAGACCAAAATAATAGTGGCTACAAAACAAGCAAAAACAAAAACAAAAGTGTTTCAAAATATAAAAAAAGATTTAAAAGCTTTCAAAAGAAAATAAAGAAAAACTTCGTCTGCATCAAAAACAGGGAAGAGGTAAAAGTAATTATTTTGTTGATGCAAAATGCTCCGAACATAATATTTTTTAAAATAATATTGCAGGTCCAGAAAAACATATGCAGCCAGTGCTAGCAACAAATAAATAAATATTAGATTCCAAATCCAATACTACCATATCTGTCGGTCTGTGGTATCGTCGAATCCAAATTCCAATCAATACAACTAAAAATTCCCGTAGTTGCTGAATCAGAATATAAAATCCATATTCAGCATGTATCAACATCAGATTATTGTAACCCATTCAAATATTCTGTTGTAAAAGCACCTACACACAGACAACCCACCAGACGTATCGCTAAAAATAGCAAAGGAAGCAGTTCCACATAAGGAAAATGCCAGTATTATTAATCTAACTGATCCTATTAATGTACATCGTATGATCGTACGTGTGTGTGCTGACGGCAGTACAATTGCACTTTACTAATTCGCACGTTGGTTGTGCAAAGGAGTCACCGCATTGTGGGAGTCGCGTTCTAATATCAATTCAGCACTCTTGATCCACCTGGTGGTTACAGATGTTGATTGGCTTTCGGCAATCCCCACACGATTAATTATTTTGTAACTGCCTTGATCGATGCCGAGTCTTTAAAAGCACCTACAGTGATCAAATTGAGTACCGATGAACGTCAAACCTCGTAGCAACATAGTATAGTACAACAAAGTGGTACTGTCACTTCTACGGGCTGAAGAGACTAGCCGGCAACTGTATGAAGATAGCAAGGTACTACTCTTTAGCTATTAACAAGCCTAGAAATCTCTTAAATTCTGCGAAATAGCTACTATATTTGTTCCCATCTAAAGTTTACTGAAGCTGAGCTACTCGGAAATCATTGGATCGTCCAGCATATCTGGTGTAAGTGAGTGAAGCTTAGATAAATCTGTAACAATTGCAACGACAAGTTCGTGTAAAATTGGGCTACACCTGTCATCGGAGGGCCAAAAGTCAGTATACTTGGTAATATAAGGTTCCAAAGCTAACCACAAATTGTCATCCACTGTGTAGAATTTGTCATTGTTGTAAAATTTTATATACTTGCAATTTTACAAAATTCCAAAATGTCGAACCTAAGTATTGAACAAATCAAGCAGATTGAAGATCCTGAGGAAAAGGCAAGCGAAATCTTATATTATAATATACGACGAGTAGAAAGAGATGTACAGTTATTAAAGGTATTCAATAACACGTTGGTTGAATTGAAGGAACAATCGAAAAATTATTTAGCTCCAGTTACAACATATGCACAAGTACAAGATCCAAGTAGAACAGTTTTTGAAATACAAAGAGACTTGCTAAACGCTACAATGAGAAGGAGTGAGAATGTCCGTGAATTTCACGGAAGATTGGTCACTTTAATTAATGCAGCCGTGACAGCAGCTGCAAAAGAATCATCAGAAATAACTGAAGAGAACAGCCCAAAACCATATTTGGAGCTAATAGCAAAGGAAGTTTTTATAGCGGAGTTACCAGAGATATGGAAAATTGGAGTATGCATTGCAAGAACAAAATCTTTCACAGAGGCTTTTGAAGTAGCTCTGGAATTTGAGAGATCTTGTCCTATAAAATACCCACCGCGGTTGAGTTATAGTAGACCTACGACTGAACTACAAGTATCGTCAAGTATCATCAAACGTTCAAATAGTCCTAGACCAGGTAATTTGAATCCAGAAAATCATGGATATTATCAACAACCGTATTATCCATGTTGTAGTGCAGGTACGAGCTTTAATCCATGTAGACTATCACCACCTATGATACCATGTGGTCATTATTGTCCGCGATGTTGTAGTAGACCTGTATGTCCGAATATGTGTCCTATGCATGGATAGTAAGCGCCACATACATTATGAGAAATTAAACTATATTTAGTAATTGTAAAATAGAGTGGCCCTTCAATTTTATTAATATTATCATCTAGAGTATTACTAGTATGACGAAAGAGTGAACGCATTCCTTTAAATTGAACTTTTGTGTAACCTATTGTCTGGCATTGTTCAAAAATAAACAAAGTAAATAACGATTTCAAAACAAAGCTTGTTAAATAAAATCTTTTATTTATTCAAAATCCTGATTAATTGACGATGTAACTGTACTATCAGTTAACGTATCAGCTAATATAGATTTAAGAAAATAGGAAATAAAGTAACAATACATATATTGTTTCACTGTATCTGAGCGAGACAAACAGACGCTAGATTTGGATTCATCAGTTCTAAATGATTACATAGATATCGCAATCTTGCCTTTGGACCAGCAGTTGATAATTACAAAACAGAATTTATATCTGATACACTCTTTTAAAAAGCTAGAAAATGTTTGAAATTATTGTTCTGCTATTATAGTCCGCGTATTTAATTTTTATTTGTATTCTTAAAAAAAATAATTTTTTTTAGAATGTTTTAAATAATTTTTAAATTTTCTATAATTTACTGTTTGCTGCAATTATGCCGAAAAATTAAAAATAATTAAAGTTTAAAAGAAAAAAATTACACAAATGCTGGTAATATATAATTTATACTTTAAAATGAAAATTAAAAAAGCAAAAACTAATTTCTATTTCCCAAAGGCATCCCTTTTTTTGTAAATTTATCTACTACTACATCGAAAGATATAAAAAATTTTCTTCTACGAATGTCTACCAAACATTTGTCGGGATGATCGAATTTCATTTTAGTACATGTCACGCAAATGTCGATTGTTCGTACATTGAATTTTATAGTTTCGAATCACGAAATAAGAATGCATATGTACTTCAGATATTTTAAGAGAGACAAAACAGAGTGTATTCGCTCAATTGTAGGATGCATTTCTTTCTTGACCAAAATGACATACAGATGCAATAACACGTGTTTTTCTAATTAAATTTTATTTTTGAAAATTATTTATCGTTGCTCTAAATTTTATATTCACTTGATTCCTATTAAGGTATTTGCAATATCTTTCTTTCTACCAAATTTCTTTAAAGTTCACAGATTTTTTTCTCTGTAGGTTCTTCGAAAATTTTCCAAGGAATAAAAATATATGAGAATCAATAAAAAAAAACGCTCTGAAAAATTTTCAATAAATCGCGATAAAAAAATTTCGAATATAGTAAGTACTGCGAATTCTTCGATACGATTTTGTAACATTAACTTCAAAGAAATACAGAAATAGTACTGAGTTTTCGACTGAATATCATAACTTACTACGAGTCGATCCTCTAGCATGTCAAGGAACTATTCCTAGTTGTTATCCCTTATACGACGGTGATTTGTGGATTATTCGAGGCGCATAGCAGGGGTCACGATAATCCAGCGCATACTTCACAGTCGTTCGTCCAACATCATCCATTGTTAATCTGAAAAATAATTTAAAATACAAACGAACGCGTAAATTTTGCCAAACATACAATGTCTCTAAATAATGTTACGATACAAATCCTCTGCAGAACCCGGATTGAACTTCAAAATTGCCACGACTACGGCGTCGAATCTCAATAAATCCAGCCGTGGCGATCGCGCGACGTTCGATTTCACCGCGTGCGGACTTGGACTGAAACGCGCACGTATCCACGGCACGATCCCTCCCAGTTCGATGAATCTTTTATTTTTTAACCACGGCTGCATTTGAAGCGCATTAAACCACAAAACTCACTGGGCTCCAAGCCACAGAGCCCGTGCGCGGGTAATCGATATCCACATATCGTTTAGCCAAGGCAGTCGAGACAGACGCCTTGCCGGACAAGGTCACCATGGAAGTCGAGCTGAAAAATTACAAAAGATACTGCCGGCACGTGAAGTGGCTACTGGTAGTCTGCGGCGTATGGCCGAATCACCAGCCGATTCTCGATCGGCTGGTGTCCACCCTGGCGGCTCTTTCGACGCTGACGATATCCGTAGCTTCGCTGAACTTCTGCTTTCACCACAGCGCCGACGTCGTGGTTGTCACCAAGTGCTTGGGGCGCCTAATCAGCTGTTTCTCGTCGTTCTTGAAGGTAAGGTACGTATATACTGTTGCTGTCGAAATTCGCGAACACCCCGATCGTCCACGAAAGTCAAAGAAAAAAGGAAAGAAGTTTTCTCACACGATTCCCGCAAGATCTGCGTCTTCCTGTCTCATCGCGAGGACCTCGTCTACCTCAACGACAATCTGGCCAAGCGTCACAGCTCCGATCTCTCGAGCCCGGACGATCGCGCCGATCTCCTGAGGCGGTTCCCTTCCTTCTCGAAGTTCTTCTACGTCCTGAGCGTGACGGTGGCGCTGACCTTCATTTTCGTCATCCTCCTGACCATCCTGGCCACGAGACGCGGCGTCTACCTCCACATCTACATGGTGATCTATCCGTTCGAAATCGAGCCCGGCGGTTCGCTCTACTGGTCGCTCATCTGCCTGGAGCTGGTCGCCAGTTTCTTCGTGGCGTCGGTGACCAGCGGAGTCGACTCGGTCTTCGGACTTTACGCCCTGCAAATGTGCGGAGAGCTGAGGATTCTGGCCAGGAGATTCGAGGATCTCGGGAGCGGTCGTGATTACGGGGCGAAGATGAGAGATTGCATGGAGAGGCATCATTTGCTCATGAGGTCCAAGAGCAAACTGGAGGAGGTCTTCGGTTTCCTCGCGATCTGGCTGGCCGTCACCAGTGCGATTGTGCAGTGCTCGCTCATGTTCCAAGTGAAAATGGTGAGTTGACGATTTTTTTTTAATTTTTCGTTTGGTGAAGAACACGAAAGGGTTTCGTTAAGAGGACCGATACACCTTTAAAATTTTAAAAATGAAAAATTGAATTTTATTTTTTATTAACTTGACATTGTTTAAACAATGTTTTGTATACTGATATTAGCTTATAAAGAATGTTATCAACATAAAACAAATTTTATGTATGCCATACTCCAGATACAACATGTCTTCGAAGGCCAAAATACATGAATTCCATTTTTTTCATTCACCGCAGACTTTAGTTGAATCCGGGCATCGGATAGCACTCTGGCAGGTCGATATCTGCTTTAAAAACATGTAGAGAGAGTCACCACTCCAGACTCATCGCAGATGAGTGTGGGGATTTCTAAATAATTAAGATTCAAAAAAGTTAGATACAATTTATTACAAAAATTAATTAAAAAATGTAAAAAACTATAAATATTCATCTTATATTGTTTATAACTTTTTTGAATCCTAAGTGTTTTCAAATCTCCACATTTATCTGGAAACTACATGTTTTTAAAGCAGAGCTTTTCGATCTCCGGATTCACCTAAATTCTGCGGTGAATGAAAAAAATGTATGTACATGTTGTACCTGGAATATGGCACATATAAAAATTGTGTTATATTTATAACATATTATATAAGCTAATACCGTTACATAAAATATTATTTAAACAATGTCAAGTTAATAAAAAATAAAATTCAATTTTTTATTATTTAAAATTTTAATTTGGATACTGGAAAAAAAGCCAGAAACAGTGTCATTGGAGAGCTCATCTTTTACGTTAGAGATAACGGCTCAAACAAAAGAACTAAACTATAAGACTTGTGAAATGAGCTTTTATTTAAAAAAAATTTTGTTCAGAATAAACACACTAGTAAAAGTAATCTTCTATTTCCACATTACCCTATAAAACGACTAGAGAACTTAAAACGTCGATTAGTGCACTAGTAAACCAGAAGAATAGTGCAGATTCACAATTTTCTCAAAACATTCGATTTCACGCTTCATACAGGAACTGGAAAATGTCAAACCAACCAAGATCGCATTTTTGTTCTTCTACATAGTCATGAAGCTCGTGCAAGCCTTCGTCTACGCCTGGTACGGGAGTCTCATTGCCGAGGAGGTACGTCGAGCCGAATAACGTATGCTCCCTAGAAAAAAAAAAAAGAAATCCATCGACAATGCGCAGAATCGTTTCAGAGCGCCTTGTGCCTCAGCGCCATGTACAACGCTGGCTGGCCGGGTTCCGGCGACACCAGATTCATGAGGGACGTCGTCGTCGTCCTGTCGCAGAGGCCGCTCGTCTTCAAGGCCAAGAGCTGCATGCAACTGCACATGGACGTTTTTATAAAGGTACAAAGGGATATATCCGCGAAGCTTTAATTATTCCTCGTGTAAATAACTTTTTTCCCGTTCGCAGATCATGAATACCTCGGCGTCTTACTTCTTTCTTCTGCTCACCTTGGACGAGAATTCGGAACGCCGGAGAGTCTGATTGTGTCGAGGAAGACTTTTGTACTGCTTCCATCGATGTTACAGATATTTTTTTAGAACGCAAAATAAAAAGCAATTCCATACGAATTTTCGCTCCTTCTGCGTGACAGATTTCGTATGAGATCGGACCTCACTGACGATGTATATATATGTATATTGTATACGTATACGGAAAATGTTCAGATAATTGGTTGGAAAATTAAAAAAAAAATTTCGTGCTACACCTCTGGAACAGCTTTTTTCTTCTTCTGTAGGACACAAAGAATACGAAATAAATATATCTGAAAAAATGCAGGTGTATTCTTTGGCTCATTTTAAGAACTTTTTACTTTTTACCAATATTTTTAGGAAATGTATAGTTTTTCAATTCAAAATTTAACCTACGTTTTCACGGACAATTTTCATTTCAGGCACCGTCGTTATGATTAAGTGCCAATAACTCGCAATCTAGCAATCCAATTTTAACGTTCTATAGCTTAAATTGAAGCACTCTTCCCCCTGCAAAATACCAATTATGCGTGAAAAAACATTTAGGTTCTGGAGAACTAATTTTGTTGTTAAAAATCAAAAATTAAAAAAAAAACTATTTTGTTTTCGTATTCCGCGCGCCCTACAGAAGAAGAAAAACGCCGTCCCAGAGGCGTAGCACGAGAAATTTTCTTTCTTAATTTTCCAACTGACTATTTCAATATTTCCCGCGGAATTTCCTAAATACAGGTCCGCTTGAACTTGTGGAAATAGTTTTCCGACGAGGGACAGATACACAGCAGAAAGTCAGCTGTGCGTGTGTTACGTGGAAGCCGGATTTCAACACCCCCTCTCTTTTAACGCTCGGAACGCCGTGAGGCAGAGGCGGCGAGAAGCTTCACGCGAGCTTTGCCTTGCTTTATTAGTCGATACAGTGCTGCGCTGCATGAGATTACATTATAGATCGAAGGAGATTGTTTCGTGTGTCGTGATGAGACGACGCGAAGGTAATGGAAATCGCTTTGCCCAAGTCGATGTCGTGTGACGTCTTCTTAGACACATCGCGTGGACTTGACAGACGTACAGGCAGATGGCTGGTTGGTTGCACAACGTTTCGAAAAAAAAATAAAAATTCTAAACAATGAAACATAGGTTTCGCAACTTTACGCATGGAAAACTTTGTTATTAATATTCGTTGCGCGTATAGCTATGTTTCAATGGAAGAAAAAAGTATGGACTTAGCGATACCACACTTTACAAGCATTTTTCATCATCGAATTTCTCCAAAATAAAAATGTCATTCCTTACTAAAGACAGAAAATGAAAAATTGTACGCAAGTGAATTTCTTTCAAAAATCCTCGTTCACCCTCGACTACAGTCGACTAACAAGTCCGAAAACAAGGCAGTGAAGAAAGGGGTTATCAAAGCAAACACACGCCGAAGACGATCCTTACGGCTTCATCAGCGCTGGTGCGATGGAAGGCAGCCAAACGCAGGGACTCCAGAGACGGAGCAAAAAAAGAAGAAGAAGAATCCAATGAGAATGTATAATCAACCTCAATCGTTTACTCATATACATACGTCAGGCGCAGGAGCTTATACGAGAGTATACATATAGCGCGTGTTTGCCTGCGGCACGAAAGCGCGCGCGCTTCCCTCGTCACTTATGTAGCCTTCAAGTATGTTAGCCAATATCGCGATAGTCTCTCTCCCTTCTCTCTTTTCCTCAAATATGTGTGTACGCCGTCCTCTGCCGGTGATTCGATTTCCCTCCCTTGTCATTATTCACTTTTCAGCCGACGGAGGACTTGTTTTTTTTTTCTATACGTTTACACGCGTCACGTATACGCCCCAAAACGAATACAATCGCTTCGCGTTCACGAAAATACACGTGTGTATACGTTTGACGAATATTCGTACACGACTGGCGCGGAGTCTAAACAAGCGTATTTGGTTTAAAGACACGGTTCTTTGCATAGGCGCATAGAAATTATATTGCATTCGATAATAGATCGGCTGTGCACTATACGATACTTTCGGCGCAGCTCACCTACATTTTCGAAAATATCGATGCACACCGACTCTGAGTATACAACGTTCCGAACAGGGTATAATGACGGAGAGCTTGAGAAGCAATCGCCGAAAGCTCGCGATCGTTTCTCTCACCTCTCGTTGTACGTCGAATTTTGAAAAAAAATGCACCTTTCTTTGGTCTAGAAATCGAAAAAATTATTTTGAAGCTAGAGGTTTCGAACCGATTAGACTTTGTTCTGTGAGCCGAAAGATAGTCAAAAGTACGGAGGAACACGGGAAAAGTTACTAGCAACCATATTTCAGAGCCATTTTGCGCTTTTTTTTACAAAAAACTAATGCGTGAAAATACTGGAATAATAACAATTACGAATGTTTCCGAGGCGCCAATAAAATTTCAAATTACACTATGATAAAGCATTACAAAAGAGCTTTAATTTTAAAAAAATATGCTGAGTTTCGATGCTCTGGTCAAAAGTTATGCCCGTTTAAAAAAATATAAATAAATGAAAATCCTATGCCTCCCCATGTTAAATCTTCATAGTTTATATTTCCCATGTTCCTCGGCATTCTTCACCATCTTTTGCCTTACAGAAGAGAGTCCCATTGGTCCGAAGGCTCTAGCTTGCAAAATTTTCTTGCCAATTCTAGACCAAAGAAAAGTGCATTAATTTTTTTAAATTCAACATAATGCGCGTAAAACAGGTCCGTTCGAAAATAAAAAGACGCAGAATTACACGGGAATCTCTGTACACAAACGGGCAAAAATAAAAGATCGATCGTCGGAGCGTATAAAAAAAATATATACATATATAACTTCGCGAATCGATCGCGTTGCAAATCGTGCGGGGGAAAAAACGCGATTACCAAAAAACTGGAGCGGCGACACAATTACAATATATGCATATCCACAGCCCTCGAGGATATATACAGGTACACACATCGCAATATATATAGAGTCACGCGAAATTCGAGTAGGATATTTTCTATCGTTATCAGTCGGCGTAACCATCGCAGCCTCGCACGCTTCTATCCGAGTCCATGTATACCTACTCGTTTCAAGAAAAAAATTCGTTCCGTTAGTCGTTCTATACACTTAATTTTTCAAACGTTCGTTTGTTTAACGAAAAGTTACAAGAAATTATAGTAAACCGCGCACAGACTTCCCAAACACTACCTTTCACAATACAACGTAGTAATTTTTATTTTAGTCCAAGTAATGTAAAAATTTATTTTCTTTTTGTTTATCTGTTTTTAACTTTGTAGAATATTATTGTTTTACGATTACGATTATTTACTGAATTAAATTGAAACACAGAAATTAACAACTTTTTACTTGGGCTGGATTCGAACGTGAACCTCCGCGACTGCAGTCAAGAGCGCTAACCGTCTCACCTAAACAGAATTCTTACGCATAAAGCTTTGGATCTAATATATAAATCGAATCCATTTATAATCTCAAACAAAAATAATTTTTACCACTTTATATGGCAAATTTTAATAAAAACAATTTTTACCACAGTAATTTTTTCTACTGTGACTTGTATATATCAGCATAATTCTAGCAAAAATTCTGATAATTTCTTACACTTTTTCGTACTCACAGCTGCAAGAATCACTGCTTTTTCTCTCAGTGTAGCAATTTCTCTCTCGCGGCGAGCAACACGTAGTGGTGGATGGCCTTTTTCCAAAACTTTCATCTCCGCGGCCCGATTCGTGCGAGGAACAGAAATTATCCGTATATAGACCCACAGCTGATCCGTCTACGGATACATGGAAATGGAGCAGACTCGGCCGGCAAGATATTTACGATCGCGACTATGAGCTATCGCGATCCCAAGAGACGTTTCCACGGCACGCGAACCCTTCAGTTCCCTCCGTGCCTCTGCTCCTGTTCTCTCCTCGCCTGTACACGTGCTGCGGCTGTGTGGGCTCGTGTTAGCCGTGTGCGGGTGTCTGGGTACCGGTGATAGACGCGCGACTGGCCTTCCCGACAAAACGGGCTCAGTTCTTTTTCGACGCCGAACCAGCGCGAACGAAGAAGCGGCTGCCGCTTTTCTTCCGTGTCTCGTGCGCTTGACACAGTTTTTCGAGGGTGCAATACACGTACGGTTTGGATTGCGATGAGATTCTCGGGTTTACAGCGAATTTTCGGGAAGATTCGAGCCGTGGTCGGTGCGGGATGTGCGGCGAGGGTGGAGCTGACGAATTAAGTTTTTGATTGGGGGGGTAAGTTGTGATCTTCGATTTGTAGCAGGTGATTGTTTGGGCGGCTTTAAATGTGCTGTGGTACATTAAATTGCAGATTGGGTAATTACCGGCCCGCGTAGTATTATTCATATAAAAACAGTCGTTCTTAAAAAAAAATTACTTCTTATGTTATAATTAAACTGTGATGTTATAAACTTGAGTGTGCTAGTAATTGTATGGCTAAGTCCTTTTAAATAAAATCAAAAATTGTCTCCAGAACTGAAAGTTAAGCTTGCGAAAAATATGAGATCAGGATATAGCGTAACTATAACAAGATTCAAAAATAGACTAAATATTCAACGAAAATTGGAGAATTTAGTGGCAAATGTAATCAATAAATCATAACCGAATTTCTGTCGTAATTTTAGAACCAATTGTTTACAAACAAGATATGGCTTTGTGGCGTCTTCACACAGCTGGCATTTTCCCCCGGTTTTACTCTATACATTCTGCCTCTGAACTTAAAAATTGACTATTTAATTGGACGGGAGCTTAAATGCTTCTTTTGTAGTGGTACTATAGATTCTCTGGGATATTTATCTAGAATATCTGTTTTTCATTTATTTTACACATTTACAAGGGTTGTTATATTTTAATACATTTTATTTTACTGATTTGACGAGCAATGGTAAACCTATTGACTTTAATATTTATAGCAAGTGTAACTAAAAATGTCTAAATCACTTATTTACTATAGTATAAATAATCCTCAAAAAAGTATGCAATTGAATCACAAGCAAAGCTACATTTACCTAATAAATACGCTTTATAATTTTTCTTTTACTTCTTCTAATCTCACATTAATATACTTCACACGCTCTCACCTGCTGAATGCGATCGCAGAATCGGAACAAGCAATCCAGGCTAATCGACTGTCCAGTAGAGAAAGCCAGGAAAACAAAAACACAAAAATGATAGCCGCCGAAAGCTCGCCAAAGTCGAAGATGAAATCGCGATGGCCCCTCCTGATCTCCTGAAAAATCTCGCCATCGGCGGTTGACGGGACGATGGAGAGCGGCACTGCCAATTGCGATCCAGCGGCCGGCAATGTTCACCGGCGATTCCGCAGCAGCAACTGTCTGCGTCGCTCCAGCCTCTTCTCGCTCTACGCCAAGATCTTCCGGCTGTTGGTGGGTAAATGGGACAAGGGCGGGCCTAGCCCTGGGGCCGGAGGCGACCTCGACGAGAACTCGGAGGAGGACGCGTACGGCAAGGAGCTGGACAGCCTCGTGCTGCCGAGCAACGAGGAGTGGAGGCTCAGGGTTTACTACAGGCTGGTCCAGCTGCAGAGGGAAAACGATCACGCCGAGGCTGTGGCTGCCGCAGCTGCTGCCGCTGAGAATGTTCCGTAAGACATGTCGTTTGTTTGATTGTTCCGCTTGGGTACTTTTTCCTTGTGCGCGAAAATTTTCTGACGCCTGATAATTATTGCTTGCAAAAGTAGCCCTGTCGAAAGGTATATCGTGCGATAGAGTTATCATATGATAAATGTGCTGATGATATCGTGTGATTTGTGTGACGTGTCCAAATTGATCATGTAATACAGCAGGATTCGATCAGATTCTAAAAAATCGGAATTGTGAAGTTAATTAAAATGCATTATTTGGAAATATCATATGATTATTATCACGTGATATTATGGGTACATTTATCATATGATAACATCATGCAACAGTATATCACGCGATTCCATCACATGATACCTTTCAACAGGGATACGAGTTGAACGACTTTTAAAATTTGATCATCCCTATGCGGTGACTTTGTTTTTACAGTTGTGAGAACGGCAAATATTAAAAACTTATGAAAAATAGGCAAAAGTTTAAAGCAGGGTTCCCAACTCGGACACACAGTGCATTCTTAACATAATATCAAAAAAAAAAATGAAGAAAGAATAAGAAGTCTGCGAGCGTTTATCAGAAAGTTTCCGAAAATTTTCATGTACAACAGTCATACAATTCGCGAATCCTCCCCCCCCCCCCTCCCATCCGTTTTCCAAACCGATCATGGACCGAATAACTCTCGAAAGATACATTCTGCTGCTAATTTTCATTTACTTGCTCTACCTATTCTTCGAGACAGTGATATAAAGAGAAAGAGCAGTCGCGAGAAACAAGGTTAAACGGTCCGAATCCCCATCGAAAGAATCGCACAGAAAAATGAATCGAAATGAAGAGAGCACTAAATTCACTTGCAAATCAGCGCACATAACCTCTCAGCACAGCCGCGGCCTCCTAACCTTCCGACACTCGGTGCGCCGCGCATGACGGGGGAGGGCGAGGATCGACACCACCACCACCACCACCACCACCATGAAAAACCAGACGTGACAAGCTCACGACTATAATCCACCGACCTCACCGCACACAGGATGGAGGCACCGGAAGCGCCGACGCGAGTCTCGGCCCGCAAGCCGAAGCGCGTGGCCTCGCGCCGCGACGTCTGGGACTGGGAGCCGGACTCCCGGGTGTCCTATCCCCTGACGCCCCGGGCCAGTCGGCGCGTCAGCTCGTGCCAGTCGAGCGCGTCGATTCTCGAGGCCCAGGTGGAGCCGGGCTGGCGGCTACGGGACATCCTGCTGGCCGCCAGGCTGCTCGCCGACGAGAGGCAGCCGGACGACTACGCGGACGAGGCCGAGATGCGCCGGGTCTTCGGGCTGGTCTACGACGTTCTGAGATGTGAGCTCGAAACGATACCCAGGTTATGCAGTGTGTGCATCGGCGCGAAGGCGCGTGTATATAACGATCGATTCTGCCCCATTGTGCCCGCAGACAAGCAGATTCTGAACCGAGCCCTGGAGGACGTGGGCTTCTGGCTGCTCAACGACAAGATGAAGCCGCGCAAGAAGGTGGTCTGGCTGCTGCTCTACGACATACAGGGTCGGAAGTTCGCGCGGGTCGGCAGCAGCTCCGCGGTGGCCAAGCGGAACGAGGCGCTGCGCGAGGCCGGACTGCTGGACGTCGAGCTGGCGCTGCTGCGGATGAAGACCAGACTCGCGGCGAGCCTGTCGAGATTGAGGATCGGCGGATCGGCCCTGAGTCTCGGTATATTGGCAAGGTCTAAGTTTGAGTATTTGGAACTGGATGTTTGTTGGACACTGTGTCATTGCCATTCGAAGAATCGTTTTCCCCTCCCCTTCACCCCCCCCCCCCCACCCAACGAAGAAGTTTCACAAAATCGTGAATTTCCATCCAGACGAACTGCTGCCGGCCCACCTGCGAACGGCCGAGGGCGTCGCCTGGGGCGAGGAGGGTGCCATCGCCTCGGGATGGGTGAACAGCGCCAAGCTGCCCAGCCGCAAGGAGTTCATCGAGGAGATGGGCAAGCTCGGCTTGAGCCTCTGCTCGAGCGCCGGTTGCGAGCTCGAGGAGGACCAGTACGTGTTCGACCCGCTTTGCCCCAAGGTCGTGAATCTGCACGAGAAGGCGAGGGAGAGACTGGCAGTGTCGGAGCTGGTCACGAGTCACGGATTCGTCTTTTTGGTGATTATCCCGCCCCGTTCGGTTGACGAGTCGTTGGAGCGATTTAACGTCTCGATCTTGCCTCGCTCGATTCAGGAGAGATCCTTGTGCGTCGGAGCGGCCGCCCTCGTCCAGGCCATACGGGCCGGCAAGCTCTGCGGCCCGGTGATCCTCACGCATTCCCTGGCGCCGCGTCACACGGGCTATCTGGCCGAGTTGTTGGCCGACGTCGAGGCCGGAAGACTGCTGGCCTTCGGTCTCGGCGACAACTGCAGTCAGCATCAAGCTTACCTGGAGAAGCTGGGAATCTCGCTGCAGCGCTGCAAGCTCTTCTCCGAAAGGTTGGACTGTCTCCTTCATGGGAACACCCTACAGGAAAATTTTGTAGAAAAATGTTTAAATATTTCATTTAACATAGATATAGAGATATGCGATAGTAGTACATTACGATACAAGTGGCCTAAGTAGTCCTTTACGGCACGACGTGTAGAGTATCGTATACAATTTTATATATAGCATCTGTCTGCCCTAAGTCCGCTGCCACGCTTATCTGTGTCATAAGAAGTCCATTCCGGCACCGTGAGGCACGGTGCTGTAATGGACTACTTAGGTCACACAAGTGCTATAAATGAAATTTATAGCACAGTATCTAAGCAGCACTATCTAAGTAGTCGATTAGTTCACCGTGAATTTAGGTAGGCTGTGCTATAAAATTCTATACAATACTGGTGACCTAAATGGGGCGCTATTTACACGCCGTGCAATAATGGGCCACTTAGGTCACATGTATCGTAATGTACTAATTTTAATTGGCAGTGATATAAGTACCATCCGGATGGTAACACCAATGATGTGACATGCCTATGTTATCTGTTGTTTTACATTTTATTAATAATAAATTATCTAAAATTTAAGTTATTAACTAAAATAAATTAAGTAAAATGACATAACATATAGGCATGCAACATGTCATTGGTCATCCGGATGGTACTTCCATGTCTGGCAACCAAAATATCAATTTTATTACACATCCCTATATTTGTGTTGAATGAAATGTTTGAACATTCTTCATAACGTCAGGAAAAAAAGCGCGAAATGCACGCAGGGCGTCGCCTGCAGGATGTTTCCATAAAGCCTGTGACCAAAGCATCACCGCTGTCATACCTCATCCAAGAATCATTTGAACGACTCGCTCGATGTGACAGGTACAGCTCAGCTCCGTCGTCCCCGGAGGTGGAGCGCGCCACGATAGTCCTGGCTACGCCGCCGTGCAGTTACACCGGCGTCCGGGACGTCGTCGATCTTGCCATAGCCCGAGGTGGTGACATTCGCCTCCTGGAGTCTTTGACGAGCATCGAGGCCGAGTCTCCGCAACAGCCTCGGGCCCTGCTGGCCGAGCAGATGGCCACTCTGAAGCACGCGCTCACCAAGCCCAACGTTCAGCTCCTGGTCTACGAAGTGCACACGCTTCTGCCGTCGGAGACCACCGAGATGATCGATCAAGCGGTGGAGCACGCGAACAAGATGGCTTTGGACAAATTTCAGAGGGATCATCCGGTAGGTTGCGACAATTGTTGTGACTTACTGCGATATTTGCTACGTCGTTTTACCAGCCGTAACTTCTTCTTCTTCTATTATTAATTCTAATAAGTAGTTATTATTGTTAATACTCGACATTCTTACATCCAAAATTTACAAAAAGTATTAGATGTGTTATTATTGTTGTGAAATGGATAATTAACTTTTCACAACAAGTAAGGGTTTCCTCCCACGTTTGAAGAACTTGTAAATTTAATTCTAATAAGTCATTTGACGGCTTACCTCATAGTTCAGCAACTTTGAAAGATCATAAATAATTTGTAAAAGACACAATTTATATTTATTACGTTAATGAATCGAGCTACTTTGCAGATAATAATACCAAAAATAGGCTACCAAAAATGAGCTGTCTTTAAGCGTTTAATTTTTTATCATATATTAAATAACACATAACGTGTCCATGACCCATGACCTATTGGTAGTGTTATTATCTGCACGATATTTCCGTTCGTTCGCGCGAAAAATCAATGCACAAAAAATATTCAACGTACGATGAACAGTAAATCCATTAATAAGTCAAATTTATGGCACGCAGCAAAGAAAGAAATCGCCACCGAGAGAATCCACCGGTAAGCGATCGAAATCGGGGAAACGATCTCAGTCCGTAGAGCATCTCAACAAAGCTCAACAGGACGACGCCAAATCGTCGAATTTGGATTCCGAAGACGAGGTGCCTCACACCGACATTCCGGTATGCTCTTCTCATAAATATAAAACTACAAATCGCTATACATGTGCATATCCACCAATTTTCGGAAATAATATTCCCCAAAAGTTGCAAATTTTTTTTGGAGTCACACCTGCTAGACCTACTTTTTCTCGTTCCTTAGGTCATTCTGAACGAGAAAAGTGTACTTTTTCCGGAGCAAAAACAACTCAAAAAAAAACGAGAAATAATTAAAAAAAAACACGAATTCATAGATTCTTTTTCTCGAACAACATGGATTTTTATAAAAATTTCATTAGAAAAAATATATCTTAAAATTCATCAAAGAATGCTCTATAAGAATTTTTTCAGATTTTTCCAGAACATTTTTCGAAATTTCGATTTTTTTTTTTTGGATTTTCGAAAAATCAAAAATTGTATTGGATCAATCTGAAAAATTTCGGTGCATTCTTTGATGAATTTGAAAATATTTTTGTTGTAATGAAATTTTTATGAAAGACCATAGTTTTCGAGAAAAAAAATCGATGAATTCATTTTTCGTTAAATAATTATTTCTCGTTTTTTCGAGTCTCTTTTGCTCCGGTAAAAAAGTATACCCTACGATCGGCCATGCATGCGAGTTTTTTACCTTTTAGAATTACCTAAGGAATGAGAAAAAACAGCCCTGGTAGGTGCGCCTTCAAGAAAATTTTGCGACTTGCTCAGGTGAATTGTTTCCGAAATCGGGTGGATTTACACGTATGTCGAATTTAAAAAAAAAATGCACTTTTTTGGTCTAGAAATCGAAAAATTTTGTTTAAAGCTAGAGGTTTCGGACCGATTAGACTGTTCTTCTGTTTGCCGAAAGATAGTCAAAAGTGCAGTGGAGCATGGAAAAAGTTACTAGTAACCATATTAATGCGTGAAAATACTGGAATGATAATAATTACGAATGTTTTCGAGGCACCAATAAAATTTCAAACCACACTACAAGAAAGTATTTTAATAGAGCTTTAATTTAAAAATATATATACCAAGATTCCATGTTATGTTTTCCCATGTTAAATTTTCATATTCTATAATTCCCATGTTCCTCGGCATTTTTCACCATCTTTTGGCTTGCAGAAGAAAGTCCCATTGGTCCGAAACCAAATAGCTTTAAAAACATTTTTTCGATTTCTAGACCAAAGAGAAGTGCCTTTATTTTTTGAAATTCGACGTATCATGCGTCCGCTCGCTCGTCCACTTTCCATTTCCCAGATCCCCGAGAGCGACCTGTTCGAAATGTCCGATCTGAACGGCCTCTACAACGCGGACTGCAGCAAGCTCGTGGATCAGGGATCCTTCATCGTCGTCGTCAAGCGCAAGGAAATGATGCAGTTCAACTCGCTGTTCATGATCAAGGTCGCGGAGGCCAAGGGCGTCTTCGGCGAGCCAACGAAGCCGCCGCTTCCGAAAATACCGGAAATGCAGCAGGCCACCTCGACGCCCGCCGCCGCCGAAGCTCCCCGTACTTCCCGCAAAGCTCATAAGCGCGGAAAGGTATATGCGATTGCAGTACAGTTGGGAAAAATTTTTTTTTGGAAACGTTCATGTAGCTGTTATTTTCGTCGTTGTTACGTGCGGAACGAATGGATTTGAAAAAAGAAATTCACTGCTTTGAGTCTCGCGAACTTCTGATAAGAAAGAAAGCTCGTAAGCCGGTATTTCGATACGTGCAATAGTTGTACTTTTGGACTATTAAATCGTAGAAATTTGACAATTGTAAATTTTACAATTTTCGTTGGGAAAAGCGCGATAACGTTTTAAAATTCCGAATACCAATTCAACTTTAGTTCGAGATCGATAATAGATCCCTCAAACTGTTCAATCGTGAGATTGTTTGTGGGAGTCTTAAAATCAATACAAAATCATGGTGTTCGCAATTAATAATACAAATCAATTTACAATAACTGCATAACTATTGAAACGGGAACTTAAAATCTCATAAAACGATAAATAATTACGTAACAGAGTGCAAGCACCTCGAGAGCTTAGTTACAATTCGATTCATGCTGTGTACGAGAGTAGAAAAAACCACTCCTAATTAATAACAATAATTAATAATAATTAAGAATTAATAACAATTATTAATTAATAGTAATTATTCATAATTAATAATTAATAATAATTATTCATAATTAATAATTAATAATAATTATTCATAATTAATAATTAATAATAATTATTAATAATTTTTTTTCTTTTTAAATAACCATTAAAAGCCTTATCCGCTCTGTCTCTCTCTCTCTCTCTCTCTTAAATTAATTTTATTCTGCGACCGTAAAGGACTTATTATATATGCCTACTCTCTGCGTACCGATATTTGTATTATTACTGATGTGTAAATGACTACAAAGGGTTCTTACCCTTAGTCTCTTAACAATTACGAATAAATATCTATCTATCTATCCATCTCTTGCCAGGTGCAAACGGAGCGACTGACGGCGCCGACCCACGCGACGATAAGCCGCGCCCTGAGCAAGCGGCAGCCCTGCCCGCGGCACCAGCAGCACGTCGTCCACGAGGAGAACTCGGTGGAGTCTCAGGTGAGGGAGGCCCGGCGCCGGGACGCCCGCCGCTGGTGGGACGATCTCGCGCGCGTCTGGCGGCGCAGCAGCCACGCCGAGGACTATCGCTTCCAGGCGCTCAGGACCGATCCCCTCACGCAAAAGATACTCTTCCCCTCCCACGTCATGCTCATCGCGTACTCCGAGTCGCGCAGACCCTCCCTCGCCGTGCCTTGATCCCGTCCCCGCCTTTTTTTTTCCTTCTTCTCTCTCCATCATCCCTCTCTGTCGCTTTCCCGTACCCTTGTGGAAACACGTCGCAGGCGATCGTTTTTTCCCGCCGGATTTTCCGTTGGATTTCCCGCTGGAAAATTTTGTACAAAAAGTTTGAGTACAGAATTCACATTTTGGTTGGCAGTGATGGAAGTACCATCCGGACGACAACACCAATGATGCGTCACATGCCTATGTTATCTGTCATTTTACTTAATTTGTTTTAGTTAATAACTGCAATTTTTGATAATTTATTGTAAATAAAGTGTAAAGTGAGAGATTACAAAGACATGTGACGTATCATTCGCGTTATCATCCGGATGGCACTTCCATTATCGGCAACCAAAATATGAATTTCGTTACACATCTCTATATTTCTGTTGAATGCAATATTAAAACATTTTTCTATAAAATTTCCCCGCGGAAAATCCAAAAAAATAAAATAAAGAAACTCATGCGAGAAAAAGCGCGAAATTCGTGCAGGGCGTTACCTACAGGACATCCTATATAGGATCGCCCGCAGGATGTTTCCACAAGGGCTATACGCCCGTTCCATTCCGAAACGACGACTTCTCCTCTCTTCTCCCGTTTCACGCGACGGTGCGGCTGTCGCCTCGAGTACACTGCTCAAAATTGTTTCTATACCATACACACGATGAAATCAGAGAGCAATAAACGAACTTTTCCACATTCACCCTTGTTGTACATCTGTATATAAACTTGAAAAAAAAACGCATACATTCCTCCGAGAAAAATTTACGCTCTCGCTGCGACAATTATTTCTACTCCCGCCAGATTATTGCGAGGAGTCAAGCTGCGCAAAGCCAACGTCGTCCGGTGCGAAAGCTCCCCCAGAGGGGCGGCAGGGGAGGAGGGAAATTACCGACTGTACGCGCCGAGCAATGCACGTGTCGCGCACTCGTCGTTTCCTCGCGTGCGCGCGAATTTGTAACGTTGGAGCGCGCTCGCAGGCGAAATGGAATTCATTTCGCTTGGCACGAGATAATTCGCGTGTTGGGTTCGCTGAGCCATCCTCTCTCCCTCTCATCGCTCGACTTACTTACTGTCCCTGGGCTTTTTTCGCTCGCGCGGAATTCCCTCCTTTTCTCGCTGCTTTGCGCGTCTACTTTTTACGGCGCGATTTCTTATGCAGTTCGGCTGAGTGATGTATAGGGTGCGGTTTCACAGCGAAAGTTGTGCACAGCTTGCACGAGTTGTTCGTTTGTAGTTTTGGAAAAAGTTTTGGGAGTAGCCTGTTGTATTGGATTTTACGATTAGTGCGTATTCCTCGGGAAGGGTATACGAGGGTTGAGAAAAAGATTCGAATTTCGCGCCACTTATTGTAAATTTGTGGGAAACTACGATTTCGTTTCTCTTCTTTAGCTACCGACTGATGATTTACAAAGTTGGAAGTGTAGCATATTTTACAAAGTCTAATAGTACATTTCCATTGTAACGTGTGCATTGTATAAAATTTATAAACGCGTATAGGTTTTATTAAAATCGTACGAAACTTTTGAGATGTATTAGAACTCGCAATAAAAATTCAAACATGACATGGTATTCATCAATTTTATTTGAATATCTATAATGCCACCTATTCTGGGAAATATTTACAAATAAGTTCGCACTTATCATAAAATTTCTTACTCGTAATGCGACTATACACTGTGGTCTCAAAAGCGGCACTTCCTGTGCTTGAAAAACGCGCGAAAATTTCTAATGTATAATTTCAAATGAAAAAAAGTACTTTATAGCACAGGGTGGCATAAATCCGCATTTATGCCACGGCTATCCGTGGCATAAGTAGTCCATTATGGCACCGTGTATATCACACTCGCTACGCTCGTGTGCTAACCTCACGGTGCCAGAATGGATAGCTAATGCCACGGATAGCCGTGGCAGCGGATTTATGCTAATCTGTGCTATAAAAAATCGTACGATACGCGTGTCATAAGCCGTTCTTCATGGCAAAACAAGAAAAGAATGTACGATAATTATTTAAAATTTAAGAAAAGAAAAGTTACTATATAACCAATTTGTTTTTCTACTTTAATTACAATGATAATAATACGTGAAGTTTCGTTCGTACAGCATACTAAATAATTTTATTTCAGATAGAATACCACTGAAAACGGTTGCAATTGCAGTAATAATACCAGTCTTAATAGTTTATGCTGAATAAAAGTGTTAAATATTTCAAATGACATAACATAATTGATAAAAGCGGGATAGCCCCTTTAACGCTATACATGTTTACTATAACACAATACTTTCATACTTCAATTTTGTAATAATTAGTATAAAAAAAAACAACGTTCAAACACGTTAGCTCGCATATTTGGAAACAGACTCAGAGTCCAGGGTTACAAAGAATCGATTCAATTTTGAATTTAATTCGATGAAATTCACGATTCATTTTTGAATTGTGAATTATAGGACAAACAATTCACGATTCATTTTTGAATCGTGAATTGTTTTTTATATAATTCACAATTCCTTATTTAATTTATTTATCCTTTTATTCCTTATTTTATTCCTTATTTAATTAATTAAGTAGTATAAAAAGGAATTGTGAATTATTCTATAACTAATTCACAATTCATTTTTGAATTGTGAATTATACGACAAACAATTCACGATTCATTTTTGAATTGTGAATTATAGGACAAACAATTCACGATTCATTCTTGAATTGTTAATTATACGACAAACAATTCACAATTCAAAAATAAATCGTGAACTATACGACAAACAATTCACTATTCAATTTGAATCGTGAATTATACGACAAACAATTCACAATTCAAAAATGAATTGTGAATTTCATCGAATTAAATTCAAAATTGAATCGATTCTTTGCAACCCTGCTTAGAATATTAAAAAACTGACGATTCGTCGAGAACTCCAAGTTCAAGTGCAAAGCGTTAAAAGAGCGATTCGAGTCCAGGAAGTGCTCGCACTTGAGACCACAGACTGTATAACAGCTCGTGAATTCGGGTTCGCGGCGGGAAATTTGAATTTTCACTCGACCCTCGGATCCCGCGGCCCCGAAACGACTGCTTGACAATCACGATTTTATGACAGAATTCTCCTGACTCGATAATTACCCCGTTGCCCTCTCCGACCGTTCGAAAATCATCGAGCTATCCGAAAACCGAGTTTACTAGTGATCCGAGTGTCGAGCCAAGAGACAGCCGAGAACTCGATGAGCTGCGGCCTGATTGGACGTGTAAACTGCGGCGAATCCCGGCAGAGCTCGACGACGACGACGCGGCTTCGCGATCCCGTTCCCAAGTGAGTTTACGCGCAGCTGTGCGTCCGACATTAAAAAAAAAAAAGAACTTTGAGAAGCTGCTTTAGTAGGACGCTCTGCTGTGTAACGATATGCAACGTCGGTAATAAAAGCTTGCGTCATTCATTTCGAATGTAGAGCAGCGCGACAATAAAGGAAGACGAGAGGCTCGAGGCCGACGGCGATCGCAGCGAATCTGCATACGCGGCGACGCAGCCCACGCTTTTCCACAGCTCGAGCCTCGGCCAGCCGGACAAGTGAGTCTCACGCTAGGTTATATACGCGTTGTTCAACCGGCGAAGCAGGAAATATTTGATGATCGCGACTCGCGTCTGTATTGCAGGTCGAGATCGGAGGTGGGAAAGTCGGCGAGCTGCGTCGAGTCGAGGGGACTGGGCGATTTTCTCGAGAAGGGGAGGATATTCTTCGATATCGGGATGAAGCCGATGCCTCGCCGACAGGTCTTGCCGCGGAAGATGTCGAAGCTCTACAGAGTTAACTTTGTCAGCCGTTTGGAGCCTGTGCTCGAACAGAGCCAGGTCTTCTCGTACCTCTTTCCAGACGAGTGATGGGGGATAATACTGTTTTTGTTCACCTCGCGTCTTAGTCGAGTTTTCGACGATGTAAATACTTTTCATTAATAAAAAACGCGATGCGAGTTCTGTTGAATTGCTTGGGGTGTGAGCGATTTCGTGAGAACTGGAAGGTCCATCGTAGTTTTCGCGTTGAATTCCACGTAGCTTATCCTCTGAATTGTGAAAAATGACAAGGTCTGACCGACTGCAGTCTCCCCTAATACTTGCCGATGTCCTCACAATTTGCTTAATCCATACTTTCTCACGGACAATCAAGCAACAAGTCGAATCGTTATGTGAACAACAACATTTCCACGAGTCTTTATTCGGACAAATAATCGTAATTCTCGCACAACTGCGACTACAACTACATCCTAGAAAATACCACTATAACGATTTTAAGCATCTAAACAGTTTTGGCGCTCAAGCAGCTCTGTAAAACGTAGGACGTGAATTCGACGAAGGTCTGTATCTTGGCGAGCATGATCGACGCGAGCCAGGAGCAATCCATCAGTTGCTGCAGCAATTCGCAAGCGTTGAACGAGGCGTCCGCCGACGTTTCGAGTTGTTCGACTGGTTGTTCTTCTTTTTGGGGATAGAGTGCGTATACCAATTCGAGGATGTCCGGCGAGATCAGAGTCCAGAGTACGTGAGCGGAGTAGCCCATGATCAGCCAGAATATTCTGGAGGGCAGTAAACGCGTTTGGATGGTCCTGACGACTGATTCGTAAGAGCTTGAAAGCTGACTGATGGGTCTGGCGCTGAAAGTTCTTAGGTGGTGCATCAGTTGCTCTCGAAATTTCACGATGAGGAATACTGCACAAATCAAGCTTGAAATCGAAGCTATGTAAAGCTGGTTCGGCACGAGGAAATCGGCGATGATCGTTTGCGAGTAAAGGCTGAACTGGGCGTAAAGCGATCGCAGACCCAGCCTTGTCAATCTGAAGGATTTGCCGAGCCACGTTTGTACGACTGACCAGCTGAAAATTGCGGACACCATGAAACGTTTCGACACGGCGTTGAATCCGGCTTGAATAGCCGAGAAGTAGTCGGCTGAAATCTTCTCGGATTCGCTGATGAACGAGATCAGCCTGAACGGCGATTCCGTTAAAATTTTCTTCACAGCGGACAGGTAGGATATCATCTCGGATCTCTTCACGTGGGACACGAAGATCAAGAGGAACACCGCGAAGCCAATCGCGGAGTCCTTCTTCGTGAATCTTCTGGTTTTCTTTGTCTTCGACAAGCTCTTCCAGACGCTCGCCCGATCGTTTGACAACTAAAAGGTGGACAACAAAAAGTAGTACTGTAATTTCTAAGATAGAGTTTACAATGTTGTATGACGCTTTTCAGTAAGATAAGTTTCAAGTAAGAGATCCCGACATCGCACGGGTCGTAGGGAAAAGTACCGAGATATATCTAAGTGGAAACTTACCAACATCACGGAATAAAAATAGTAGCACTGCACCCGATATCAATCAATCGTCTCGATACTGTGCTTTTACTCCAAAATTAGTTTTTATAATTCATGATTTTTGACTACGTACGCGAGAGATCTTTCAACAAAAAAAAAAAGAAAATACAAGAGAACCACTATGAAGTTGGTGCATTTCCCCCCTCCCCTCACTTTTAATTCTCATACGACTTCATGCGTAATCAAGTCCTCGAAATACGAATAACACCAAAGTACATTCCAGAACAAACGTAAATGATGTTAGAATTAACACCATGAATCTCAACGTTACCTCTTTCCCTCTAAATCGCAGCTTCTTGCTCGCGCCGTTCTTCAATTCGTCCGCCAGGGCGACGATGATCGCGTCTTTGTTCCTGCACTTGTCTTCCAGAACCTTAACGACACTCAGCAGACCACTGTGGGATTGCTCGACAAGATCGATGGTGCAGCTGCTGGAAATTTCGGTGCAAGTCGTGCTGAAGACTTCGGACGGTTTGTTGAACATGTTCATCGGGTTCTCGAGGGAGTACAGAAAGTCCTTGAGATTTCGGTTGCGGATCTTCAGCCGTTCCAAACCCTCCTGCAACTTGTCGACCTGGACGACCTGGTCGAGTCGAGGAATCCGTATACATTGGCAACGGAATCGGTGCGATTTCAAATGAATTTATCGTCGTTTCCAACCTTCCAATGATCCACGATGGGATTGAGAATCGTGGACAACTTGGCCGATAGGTTCTGCGTTTCCTGCACGACGAGACTCGCAGGGTTCTCCCTTCTCGCGTCCACTCCACCGCGAAATCTCTCGATTTTCGTATTCTCGGAACGCGGCGCGTCGCTGCTCACTGCGCAAACAGTGGACGGACCAACCTTACCATGATTACACTCGTTCGTACTCTCAAGAAAGGGCTTTTCTCACCAACATTGTCATCAGCCTCCAACAGCTCTTCGTGCGACTGGTTCCTGCTGCAGAAGCAGGTGTACTTTGACCTTTCGCTGGCGTCGCTCGAATCGTCGGACGCCCCGGACTCGGTGTCCACGTCGATGCAGCTGCAACGAGTACTGAAAGGACAACCGATCAAGGCCTCACTGTTTCTTTAAGCAAAAAGTTTCAACTCACGTCTTCTTCACGGATTGACTATACTTGGTTTTCCGACAGTCGCAGGGACCATCGGAACCCGACGAGGAAGAGCCGGTCTCCTCGCAGGATTCGCATGTCTCCTGCCCACGGGGTGTCCTCCTGCTCGAAACCTCGGGTTTCCTCGCGCCCCGACACTTCTTCGTCCGATCGTCCCCGTCGCCGGTTCTCGAATCGGATTTGCACTTGTCGCAACTGCAGGCGTTCTGTGAACAATTTTCCCAGATAATCGTACGTTCTCGTCACCAGAAAACGCAGTTCAATGCGAAGCAGCCGTTACCGCGGAAACTCCTCCGCCAGAGCACTCGACGCTCGACTTCTTCGTCCTCGGAGTGCAGGAACGGACCGAGGCGGCTATCCTCGTCGCCTCGCCCTTGCCGCAATTCTTCCTCGTCTCCTCCAGAGCCTGGGCCAGTCTGCGCGTCTCCTCCGCCAGGTCCACGTGGTTCTTCTCGAGGGTCTGCAGGTTGTTGCCGAGTCTCTCGCTGAAGCTGTCCAGCAGGCACAGCCGATCCTTGACGATCTCTTCCCGATTCCGCCGGAAGGACGAGCCGGCGTTGGCCCTGCCGGACTTGCAGGGCTCGTCGACGTTCACGGGCTCGCTTTCCGCGTCCGCTATCCGGCGCATGTAGTCCTGCTCGGTGCACTCCATGTCGTAGATCTGCTTGCGCAGGAACTTCTCCTTCTTGGCGATCTCGTCGATGGGACAGACGCTCGCCGCGTCGCCGGACTCTGCCGATCGGAATTCGCACTTTCGTCAAGTAAGCCGCCTTAACGATAAATTACCTAATTGTAATAAGCCGAATCCTGTCCAACCTTTCTTGTACTCGAGCTCGGGGCGCGACTCGCAGTGTAACTTGGTTGGCTTGGCCGGATGGCACTGCGGAAGCATTTTCTCGAGTCTGCAGAGCTTCTCGCGCAAATTCCGCACGTGGGACTCCATCTCGGCCACGCGACGCTCGCCTTGCTTTACGTGCCGCAATCTGCTCGCGAAACTTACCTCCGCGTTCTCCACCACCATACTGCCGATTTTTCCCTCGCCTTCGCGTCGATGATGGGGCCGCGTGACTTATCCACGCCGACGTAGTTTCCTATTTTTTTTTTTTTGGGGTTGTGGGTGCTTTTTTTTCTCTGATAATTATTTACATTGGCCTACGAGAATTTACATGGTTATTGGTTAGGACGTATTTGAATGTGGACAGAGGTCTGAAATTGGCCGATGATCGGCAGTGTGTGGGGTAACAATTGGAATGAGTGGTAGAATTAAGTGTAGCACCAGGTGTTACGATAGAAAGTAAAGTGAAATTTTTGAATAAAATATATTTCGGGTCATTTTACGCAAAAACGTATGTCTAAAATAAGTTTTGAACTTTTAGGTATAGAAGTATACAATCTCGCACATCATTTTAAATCTAACTATCTTAAATTACCAAAGAATGAAAATTAGAATATTATTCTTATTTAATTTTGAATGTGAATGCTAAAGAAAAGCTTGCAATAAGAGTACATGAAGAAAGAGACGGAGAAAAAGCGAGAGACAGACAGAGAATCACAATCGTGGAGATTAAGTGTCAATAAGGCGATAAATGAGGGGCAGATAACGATTGAGTAGTTAGTCTAAAATAGGCTGCTGCTCATTATCAACTAAATCAGTTATAAAATATTATTCCATTATCCTGATTTGACACCGAACATTGAAACTGTTTAACTAATCTGTTAAACAAATGCGTATATTCATAATTATTATTTAAAAAAATTTAGATATAAATTTGTTAAAAAAACTTATTGAAAGATTTTTAAAATGACTAAAATTACGTTATGGTTCAACATTACATTTTCAAATATTAATTGAATTCAAAATTTCCATAATTATAACTCAAAACTCAGACGATGGCAGTATGCATTTGAAATGTAGATCTAACAGGGGCAGAATTCCCTTCGATGCCCAGATCTGAAGTAATTATGCAGGCAGTAAAATAGTAAATAATGTGAATTTTGGCGTTCTAAGGCGATCAAACCCGTTATTATTAAATTATCGTTGCTATTAAATTAACAATAATATCCAAATTTTCATTTTTTTTGATAATTCAAGGCGGTTAGTCCCTGGAGCCTAGTTTAAAAACGTTTCTTTTCAAAATGCTTGGTTAATAAAACGAACAGTGTTTCATAACAAGACGATTTTCATCGATTTTCATGTTAATGCTTGGCACCTTCATCCAAAGTTTGAAGCAGGAAAAAGTACGATAGAGATGTGTTTACAATCTATAATTGAAGATACAGAATTATTACTATACAAAATAGAAGCAGTATGACGAACTAAAATTTGATAAAATGTTGCATATCATACTTTAACGAATATGTCCATCTTCAGTGACATGCAATTTGCGGCTCGAAAACTCAGTGGATTCTGGGATAGAACAATGACGATGTCTGTCATAAATCGAGTATCACCCACTCCAGCCCATTGCGATTCGTATATCGCTCCAAGACATTTCTCGCTCTTCACAATATTTATCAACAATGCATTAATCAACGTATACCTAACTTCAACAAGTTGCTATGCGTACCTCGTCGTAAATCACTTGGCCGTAGTAGGCGTAAGTGAACGATTGGACGAGTTTGAGCATAATGTACCCCAATACGAAGATTATATTAAGGCCCAGGCTTTTCATTACCTTCGCACAACATCATTCGTCAGATCCAAAATCAGCCATACTTACATTTTTCATAAAACGTATAGTTTCGAGCAAATGTCTACCTGCGTGATCTGAAAAATTATGGTGCATATGATAATCGCACCGGTAATGACCAAAAATATCACCAGCCATCCGAAAATGTCCTGCAGCGCTCGCTTCGTCCTCATCAGCATGTGGTGCCTCTCGACGCACTCCCTAATGTCCTCCCGATAGCTCGTCGACGATCTCAGATTCCGGAACTTGTGGGCCAGAACCCGGAACTCGCCGCACATCTGCATGGCGTACCAGCCGAAAAGCGAATCCACCCCGCTGTGCACAGTCCAGCAGAAGAGATTGCCGAACGACTCGATGATCACCAGGATCCAGTAGAGGCGACCGCCGGGTTCGTAGTGGAACGGGAAGATCGAGGGATAGATCATCGCGTACTTGCCGTGGGCGAGCGAGACGATGAAGATGACGGTGGCCATGGAGGTGGTCAAGCCGATGGCGCAGCTCAGAGTGTAGAAGAAGTTGCGGAAGATATTGAGCTTGGATAGGGTGAGGGGACGGTACGACTCGTTCCTGGTGTCCTCCTCGAATTTCGAGTGGAGGACCTCGTTGAGGTAGACCAGGTCGTCGTGGTGCCAGAGAAAGATGCAGACCTTGGACATCGGAAATTCGTGGCTGCCGTTAGACGTGCGCGGGAAACTTTGAACGTAGTCGATCGCGTACCTTCGAGAAGATCGAGACGAAGCTGATGACCAGACCGAACGCTTTGGTGAGTATGGCGACATTCGCAAAGTATCGTATGCTGAAGTTCACGAGGGCAAAGGCGGTGAAGGCGCTCGTGAAAGCCGCGAAATAGCCGATTAACGGCTGGACGATCGGAGGGTAGTTCGGCCAGATACCCGATATGATTATGAGGTACTTCAGATGCCGAGAATACCTCTTGTACTTCCGATACTCGGCTTCCATATTTACGAGTACGTGTATACGTGTGTGAATGCGTGAGCTCCTTACTCGCCAGCGAGTATCTCACGACTGTTGGGAGCCGAGCGTTTGCATGAGTTATCGATCGATTATCGCTTCTAACCAATGGAGAAAAGTTCAAAACCTCGGATCGATGTGTTTTCATGCGGTGTGGTTGGGTGTAAAAAAAAAGGAATGGATACGGCGATGGGGGAAGGGATTGACAGAAGTGGGGTCGGAAGTCGGAAGGAAGGGTTCAGTCGATTCTGAGATTTCAAAGAGGCGAGATGTCGCACAAATCCGAATTTGTTTGTATATTACCGCTCAAAAGTTTAAATTGTACATTTAGGATCGGAGGTATAAATACCATGACTCTGTTATTAATTGTCCATCAAAAGTAAATCTATGAAATTACAACATGTTGTTTAAAAGAGAAGCTGTATAAAAAAAATAATTACTTGCTTATTATGATGAATATTTTATAATTCATTCGCAAGACGACTGTCAATGAATAAAGAAGGATTGTCATTCTCAAAATTCTCTCTTTTTTTTAACTGGATAAATGGAACCATTGACAATTACTTCGATTCAAATTAAAATAATTACGCGTACTCTAAATTGCGTCACTTCATTTCACGTAAATCTGTATATCGACATAATCGACACTAACTAAATGAAGGCAAACTATTAAAAATGCCGTGTGTTCTTCAATTCTAAGTACATTATTCAAAGTTTACCTGCGAAAGTCAAAAGAAACATTCTATATTGCTGATTTGTGTATATAAACATGAATTAAAATTATAATAACTATACATTTTCATGAGTTAAATATATTTGAATCGTGCTGGTGATTTAAAAAATGAAAAATCCTACATTTAAATAAACAAAATTAGTATTCAAATTCAGTGCATGAGCTTCACTCAAAATTTACAATAAAAGGCTTTAGTTTTGAATATCTTCTCAAAACGTTCAAATAAAATGTATTTTGAAGCTCTTGCGCCGTTCATCTTACTGAAGAAATAAATATTTATAGAAATATACTACGCCGTTTTGCCCAACATCCATTGAGGTTGTTACAATAATCGTGTGGTAGAGAAATTCTTAAATTTAAATCAATACAAAAACCTGACTGCAGCAGTGAGTTTACAGGTACTGAATTTCTGTTTTTGTCGTAAGAAATTTTTTACCCCCTTCTTTCACTTTCATAACTTTTTTCGTCATCTAAATAATACTTTATGCTAACTAAGCCATTTTATATCGAGAACGAGGCTGTAGTCAAACTGCGCTGTTCGCAGAAGGTTATCGGACAATTGTAAAACTTGTCGGCATTTCCGAATATTTTGCGGTTTCACGTGGTATTATATAGTCGTTGAGAATATTGTAGTTCAACTCGACCGGAGGGTCCAAAAATGAAGGGATTGAATTATGTGTACTCGAATCAGATAAGCAAGAAAAACATTCAAATAAAAAGTTTATGAAACTATTAAAGTACATTTGTGTTGATGTGCTTCATGTGATAAGAAAAAATATTCAAAAGTTAACAACACAGTAGATATTAAATTTTTTCTATTGGACTGAAGAATACGAACAATTTTTTTTCTAAGTTGAAAACTTTTTTAACTAATCTCATAACATACTTATGTTTCGATCTACATTGTGCCATTATTTTACAATTTGATAAGGTTCGAATCCGAAGATCAATTCATGTGCAATTAAGGGTTTACCAAAATCGGAGAGACGCTACTCACGAGCTGAAAACGAAAGTTTATCATTAGTGTGGGCCGTGGCACAATTTTATTATTACTTAATTGGTATTGCATTTGAATTCGATACTGACCACAAATCGTTATAGAAAGTACCAAAAATCCGCACGTATAGAAAGATAGTTACTTAGATTGCAAAAAATCGAATCATCCGATACACCAACTGCTAAAGCATCGTAGTATCTCGCAATGGACGCTAAACAATTTAGAATATTAATTATATAGTAGAAATAACTTTCCCAAAGCTTAATTTATAGCTTAAGAAAAGTATTCTTGAATAAATAGATGCAATTTAAGTCTGTACACGGTACTTACAAAAAAGATTATGAGAATGAATGTTTTGTTAAGCGAAGCCTATTTTATACCCACTATTCAACTGAGCCACTTTGAGGAAGTAATTTCTGGAATTTACAGAGCTTTTCACTCTCATACTCTGACACGCAATTCTCGCCTTGTCTTACATGTCTCAAACTGGCTTCGTAGCTTGGCTACTTCGTTCTACAGTCGTTCATTACTAATATTTCTTACCTCTGTGTTCATATGGACATGTAATTTACAAACATCTACAAAGTTTCTTTTTTTTTGCAGGTACTTTTTCTCATTCCAGTTATTTACATTAAGTTAGAAGAATTTACGTATAGACGGTCAATCAAGTGAGGTAAAATTTATTGGAAAAAATTATGGAATATTAAAATCAACTCTAATACTTCACGAAGGAAAATTATTTGGAAAAATTACTGTAGCGCAAGGAATGCAGGGAAAGACTTCATCTTACTAATATACTTGATACACTTTTTTAGTATAAAATGGAATTAAAGTGAATTAATATTAAAGTTACTGTATTGTTCAGTAAAATAAAAAAACTAATATAGTATAATATAATTGGCATTTTTAAAAATGTACTATACTCTATGGTAATTTTTACATCATTTCCAGTCTGTCCTACACGCAGTTGCATTCTATACTTCTATACTAATAAAACTACGTGTAGTTCTTAAATAAAATATATTTCGTGTCATTCTGCATGAAAAATATCTCAGAGATAAGTATTGAATTTTTAAAATAATAAAGTATATACGCAATACTACACATCAGCATGAGAAAATACATGTACATACACTATATTGTTGATAAAACTAGAGAAACGCTTTTTTTCAAAGGACTGAACTATTTTTTTTTTTGAGATTTATTTTGGAAAATGGATATAGTCAATGAAGCAAACAGCTTTGCGAACCTAGACGATTGTCCGCTAGTCGTTATTTTCGTCTAACGTTTGAAGCAGGAAAAAGTACGATATAGATGTGTTTAGAACCTACAATCAAAAATATTGCAGAACTCGTATAATTTAAATAAAAGTGTCTTTGATAAATATTTCAAATGAAATACTTTGGTAAATATGTCCATCTTCAATGACATGCAGCTTGCGGCTCGAAAAGTCATCGGATTCTGGGATAGAACGATGACGATGTCTCTCATGAAAGAAACATCACCCAATCCGGCCCATCGCGCCTCGTATACCGCTCGAATGCACATCTCGCTCTTCATTACATTCGTTAGCAATGCGTATAATTAAGCACGTCTACTTAACAATAAATTGCTACATACCTCGTCAAAAATCAGCTGACCGTAATACGCCAAAATGTACGCTTGGACCAGTTTGAGCACGATGTATCCCAGTACGAAGATTATGTTGAGTCCAAAATTTTTCATAATCTTCAGACAAAATTATTCGTCAAGTCTAAAATCAGCTGAACCTACATTGTCACACGTGATTTCAAGTGTGGTATACGCACCTGTGTAATTTGAAAAATGATGGTGCATATGATAATCGCCGCAGTAACGACGATGTATATCACCAGGAATCCAAACGCGTCCTGCAACACGAACTTGGTCTTCATCAGCATGTGGTGTCTCTCGACGCACTCCCTAAGGTCCTCCCGATAGCTCGTCGACGATCTCAAATTCCTGAACTTGTGGGCTAGAACTCTAAACTCCCCGCACATCTGCATAGTGTACCAGCCGAAAAGCGAATCCACTCCGCTATTAACAGTCCAGCAAAAGAAGTTACCCAACGACTCGATCGCTATCAGGATCCAGTACAGCCAACCACCAGGTTCGTAGTGAAACGGGAAAATGGAGGGGTAGACCATCGCGTATTTGCCGTGAGACAGCGAGACTATGAAGATAACGGTGGCCATAGACGTGGTCAAACCTACGGCGAAGCTCAGAGTGTAGAAGAAGTTGGCGAAGAAGTTCACCCTGGATAAGGTGTGGGGACGGTACGACTCGTTCTGGGTGTCCTCTTCGAATTTCGCGTGGAGTACCCTGTTGAGGTAGACCAGGTCGTCGCGATGCCAGAGAAAGGTGCACACCTTGCGGACATCCGAAATTCACTGTTACACTGTCATCGCGCAGGCGTTTGGCAAATTTCCAACGATTGCACTCATACCTTCATGAAAATTGCGAGGAAGCTCATGACCAGACCAAAGGATTTGCTCAGTACGGCGACATTGGTAATGTAGTGAATGCTGAAGTTCAGAAGTGCGGCGGCGGTGACGAAGCTCGCAAAAGCCGAGACATAGCCGATCAGCGGTTGGACGATCGGAGGGACGTCCGGCCAGAGACCGGATATGACGATCAGGTACTTCAAAAGACGGGAGTACCTCTTGTACTTTCGATACTCGGTTTCCATGCTTTGGAATGCTTGTGTGCACGCGTGAGCTCCCTACTCGCTGGCGAATGTCTCACGACTGTTGCGAGCCGAGCATCTGCGTGAGTTTTCGATCGATTGTCATTTCTAACCCATGAGGGCAAAGTTGAAAACCTCGAGTCAATGCATTTTAATGTGGCGCGGTTGGATGTAAAGTACTTGCTGCTCAGTGAAGGGGGAAGGAATTTGTGGAAGTGTGGGCTCGGAAAAAGGAATTCAGTCGGTTCTGGGATTTCAAAGTGGAGTGCTTGGACACGGATTGATTTAATCCTTAACGAAATTCAATTTGTTGCAAAATCCAAATAGTAGTTCTCTCATAAGTGATTTTAATTGCATTATCTCGTAAATTATCTTAAAAAATTAAAGTTTTTTTTCATTCTCTGACTTGGTGTTTAAATACGCGGACAAACACAGCAACTATACTTCATTGTAGCAATTGGTAGAATTCTCAGGACCAAATCCAGGAGGTCTGGAATGGGAATACGAGACAAGCTTGTGCATTATTTTTCGTTGAAACAGTTTTTTGCTGTAAAATTTTTTTCAAGCTATCGAATGCATTAAAAACATTTTTCAAAAACATTTAGGATCAACAATAGGTCTTTAAACCGATTTTTAGATCAAGAATCCTGGAAATAGTGCTTAAAATTGTTAAACAATCTTTAATTTTTCAATAAGATCTATATAAGGTCGAAAAAGACTTAAAAAATGCTAACATACGGGTAAAATGATGTTATTGTAGTGTAACAATTTTCAAATCCATTGAAGTCATTTAAGTGTGTCTTAAAAATGATTCCTTTTTTACACTATAAGAGTGTTTTATCCCCTTAAAGGGATCAGCCTGAGTTAAACGTTGGAAATTAATAACAGAAAGTGATTTATTTATATGCCAAGTAAGACTACTTAACCTGGGTAAATATGACTTTTTGTACTTGAAAATATATATATCATACTTCATTTTGGCACGCTAAAGTTGTCTATATAGTGCTTCTAGGCTCCAATATTGCTAACTGCCCTAATCATTCAATTCCATCAGTTGAAGACACTTACCATGGGTTTTTGGGCCAACCAGCCATTCGCATTTATTAAAATTAGACGTGAAATTTTTATTGCGAATAGCGCTACAGACATTACGGATTACTTCTTCTAAGGAAGAAAGGAGAAGAGAAAATTTTTTTTTGTTTTAATTTCTTTAAAATTTCTTTAAGTGGATACAGGACGTTGAGGTAAAGCATAGAACGACACTTGCTCACGACGACAAATGCAATATTCAAAGAAGTGGAGGCGCCGTTCGAGGAAAGGAAGAAAATTACGTCGCCGAAAATAGCGGATGTAGCTATAGACGTGTGTCATGAAAAAGTTGAAACAGTATTGAATAATAGCTATACTTATAGGCATAAAATTGGTCGATATAAACATGCGCAAATGCAGCTAGTTGATTCCGAATAAAAAATTCAACGCGAAAAGTTTGATAACAAGAGTAAAATTGAAAGCGCGTTGACGTTGACTTTTTGCTTCGAGCAAGTGTACATTGGAAGTTCGTATTTTAAGTACAGATTTACCGTAACGGGAAACCGCGTACCTCGTGGTTTGTTTTGGCAGAAGGTTTCAACCACTGCGGTTACAATACATCGAACTTCCAACCGAATATGTAAAGCTCGAATTCGAAATAAAATAAAGTTCTGGATTGTCATGCGGTTTTATTACAAAAAGATTAATGCGTATCGTTGCTTGCTATTGTGCATCGAGATAGATACATAAAAACTATACAATTTTAAAACAACTGTTTTTTCTCGTCAAGTTCCATCGATATAGAGTTTTTATTCGTTTTTGTTTTACAATTTATGATGGAGACCAGATACACGTACTGCAAATCTCTCTTTTCATCTCCCTTTCTTTTCCAAATTCAAAATATCAAGAAAAAATATCAAACGCATACACATTACAAGTCACAAACGACACAACTTAGACCTAAGCAAAAATAGCCTCCTCAATTGGCAACGCCGTTGGTCTTGGCCTGCTTCCCCAGGGTGTTCTCCATTTTGCTGATGAACTTCTGTATGGGCTTGACCTTCGCGTTGCTCTGCTGCTCCTCGTCGCCGGCTACGCTCGCGTCGGACGATTCGCTGAAGGACGTCTGCCTGGCGACGTAGTCGAAGAATTTGGGCCTCTTGCCGCCGCTCAAACGGCTCCAGACGCTGCTGGGACTTGTGCAGGAGACGACCGAGTCGCGCTGCCGATTCTTGAAGGTCTCGGACAGGGTGACGTCGTCGTAGAGCTCCTCCTCGAGGATTACGCGGCTGTTGGACTTGGGGACCTGGTAGTGCTCCTGATCCTCGATGCTCAGCTGGAGGTCCGAGAGGAAGGAGCAGTTTTCTGGAAGGGAATAGCCGGAGGTTATGCAATTTTGAGATTTAAAATTAATTCATGAGTGTGCCCGTCGAAGCAAAAGAATCGGTTCGATTCGAAGGCAATTTGTTTGAAATTCGTTTCTGAATCGAAAGGACTTTATTTCTCTCGAATGCCTTTCTCGCGTAATGCGTAAAGAGTGAAAATTAATTACGTTCGAAACGAGCAACGAAAGTGCGTGCAGTAAAAAGATGTTTTTTTCACTTCGCAATTAACGATTTCGCTCTTTCTCAGAAAAGTGTAGCTCGTCAAATGAAATTTCCACTCACTCTCGGGATAATTTTTGATAACGTCGACGGTCGCGCAGCCTTTGCAGCCGTTCGCGCTGACCTCGATGCAGGAGCCGATGTCGTCGTAAATCTCGTCGGGTATCGCGTTGACGGACTTGACGATAGTCGGAGGCCTCGAGTAAATGGGCCGCGGAGGCGGCGGCGACAGATACTCCTCCTCCGTCGTCCGGAGATTGGGGCAAGCCTCCGTCGCGGTCGTCGGCGTCAGGCTCGCGATGTCGTCGTAGCTCGGCAGCTCGACGCTGCCGTTGGCGTTGCCGTTGGCGCCGATTCGCGAGATTCGCGAGGTCGGCGGCGGCGACGAGGGCAGCGGCGGAGGAATCGAGGATTTCAGCTTCTTCTCGTCCTTCTTCATCGATTCCTTGCGATTGCGAACCCGGTCGAAGAACGACAGCTTCAACGGCGATTTCGACGGCGACGACGACGACGACGAGGACGACGACTTGCCGCTGGGAGACTTCTCCTTGTCGGATTTGGCGCGGATGCCCTCGGCCATGCTCTGGTTTTGAAGAAATCGGTTAATGCGTGTGACATATAATCATCGATCTTTCTACAATCGTTCTTTTTGGAACATTTGGAATAGATGAGAAACGTAATCGAAAATCGGTTGAAAATCCTGTTAAGGGGGTATGATACCCGCATAGTGACCGGTCGGTAACGGCGCGACAGAAAAATACTCGGAAAATAATAATATAATGAATTGCGCAAAATCAAGAGATACTTGCCCTTCATATTGGCATTGCCTATCATTGTGCGAAGTTTGGAATCAAAATATTCAGGCACTGGAGAGAAAAACTTGTCCGAAAATCAGTAGTTGTAATCTGACGTAACTTACTTTTACCGACAGCTACTGATTTTCGGACAAGCTACTCTCCAATGTCTAAAAATTTTGATTCCAAACTTTGCATAATGATAGGTAGTGCCAATACGAAAGGCAAGTATCTCCTGGATTTACGTAATTCATCAAATTATTTGAGATCCAGATATTTTTCTGCCACGCCGTTACTGACCGGTCGCTATGGGTTTCAGACCCCCTTACAAATTTAAAAATCGTGTAAGTTTTACACTTAAGGAGATATCGAAGCCAATGTAAATGAAATGAGGTATCACATAACCTCAAAAATTGTATTCGATCATAAATAATAAGTGCTTGCTCTTGTTTACATGAAAACGCAGTGTTCCGAAGTAGCCTATGCAATAACAAATAGTTAGCAATTTGACTTTTGATAGTATGAAATGAATAGTAATCACACAATGAGAAATACGGCCCGAGGTGAGGTCACAAACTGTCACTTTGGCTACGACATCCCCTTATAATTTGTGACGCCTTCTCATTATCAGAAAATGATTTGTTTTCTCGTCATGTAAATGGTAGCGTAAAATTGAAAATTACAAGCCTAGTTTTACGTAACCTAAGAATAACTTGCTATCGTGTTGGGAGTCGAAAACAACTTTCATCAATTACCTGCACATCGTCGTAAGGCACCGGCTCGTCCCTGCTCTTCACGACGTTCTGCACGTCGTCGTACGTCTCCAGGGGTGGCTCCTCGTTTCTCGATTTCTCGCCGACGACGTTGTCCACGTCGTCGTAAGTCTCTTGCACGGCGTCGACCGCGTTCGCGTCGTCGATTCTCTTGCTCGATCGAGCCTGGCAGTTCTGGTACTCTCTCTGGGCTCGGATGTCCTCTATTCTGTGGTAGAGCCCCTCCTCGTCGTAAGGCTCCTCGCGAACCTCGTAGGAGATCCTCTCCTGGGCCGGTAGAGCCGGCAATTCTCGAGATCTGACCGGCAGGGGCGGAGCTTCTTCCTCGACCGCCGTTTTGTCCTTGTCCGAGGCGACGAGTTTGGCGATCGGTTGCTTGTCTTTGGTCTTTGACTGTAAGGTGAGATGTTACCGGTCAATGAAACAGTAAACTAGTATTCTTTGTTGGGGAAAGAACTTATTTAAGTCTACGTTGATATATACACGTATAAATTATCGGTTCATGATCGGTATCATGATAGCCTTTTGGCAGCTAAATCGTTTGTTGAGAAATACGTAAAGTTCCATAGTGAGGCTGGAGAATCTTTGGTATTTAAATTTTAATGGAATAAAATTAGCATGGAATCTATCGCCTTCTCGTGTAAGGATCACTGAATCTACATTCCAAATGAAGTCTGGTCCTATACATACCACGTCCATCCTTACATTTTATTTTGAACTTACAGTAACTGACGTCACCAAGTCTAAAAAAAAGAACACCAACCTTAGGTGAATTCAAGACGTCCTGGTACTTCTCCTTCTCCTCCTTGACCCTCTCGATGCACATGCGCTCGGTCGACTCGAGCTCGAGGATCTCGGCGAAGGTGGCGGCCCTCGTTGCCGATCTTCCCCCGCACTCCTCGGGCTCGAGGCTCTCGGTCACGGCGGCCACCCACTCCCTCATCTCCTGGGCCGTCTTGGCCACGAACTGAAAGGTCCGGTCGCCCGGACAGTAGATCTCGAAGGCGCCCTCGCTGCGGCGGGCGTCGCGAGCCAGGGCCCCCGGCGCCGGCCGACTCTTGTAGCCCCGCAGGGGAATCACCAGGTAAGGCCGACTGTCCCGCTCGTTCGCGTAAAGCAGCAGGTGAGACCCGAGCAAGTTCACCTGTTGGAAGGGGTCGAAATGCTTGCTAGTCTCGAAACGCACTTTCTTTGATAATCGAATAGCTCAAGAGGAACACTTATTAATTTTACCCAATCGTGTTATGATCTTTCGATTTTATTTTTGGAATTTGACTGAAAATTTTTTATTTTATGTACTCTCTAAATCTGAAAAATTTACTATTTCTCGTAGTTAAATAATATTAACCTCCCAATGGTGAAATCTTTCAGTATAGTACAAAAAATATCATTTTACAAATTAGTGCAGAATATTCGTTAATTAATACGGTGCATTGTTGGAAAAATTATAATTTGCTATAATACGTAGTGAATAGTCACTGTTTATGAAATGAGTTATAATTTTGATCATTTCATTGCGTTTACTATCGAATTAGTAAATATTTACTAATTCAAACAGTAGAAAGTATTTGCTTTAAATTGTCACAGGAACACTGATTATCCAGTACATAATCACTTTAGCATAAGGTGAACTTGAAAAATTATGAAAATTTACTATTTTTTCAATCAGTCATAATGAATTTTAAGAGAAGTGAAATTTTTCGTGCTTATACATTTTTAACATCCGAGAAATTCGCTATTCAAATGGAGAATCCACCACCCAGAAAGAGTGAAATTTTATGGACTTAATTGTTTTGCAACGCGAGAAAAATTTACTATTTAATTAGCTAACAATGAACTTGTAGAATAAGCGAAAATTTGTATCCCCTTTAGCCACCTGTTACGAGGGCCACAACTATTAGTAATGTATTTGCAACATTGCAGGTAGTGTATTTTCCACTATTTCAGCTAATGTATATTGCTACCCAAATAATATTTTTATTCACTATTTGCAATGTTTATATTCCACCATTGGCAATATTCATATTTACTATCTTAGGTAGTCTTTCTACACTTTTTCAATTGGTTCATTTTTTAAGGGGATCCGATAGCCACTAATGACCCGTCACTAAACGTACTATAAAAAAAGTGCTTAGATCTAATAAATATAATCAATTACACAAATCCAAGAGATAGTTGCCCTTCGTCTCGATATTACCTATCGGCATACAAAGTTTGGAATCAAAATATTCAGGGATTGGGGAGAAAAATGCAAACGAAATTCAGTAGCGGTAACCTGACGTAAATGCTTCTTCTGACAGCTACTGATTTTCGTTCGCATTTTTCTCCTCAACACCTAAATATTTCGATTTCAAACTTTGCATATTGACAGATGATACCAAGACGGAGGGCAACTATCTTTTGAATTTGCGTAATTCGTTATATTTATTTTATTTAAGCACTTTTATATCGCATGGTTAGTGACACGTCATTAATGAGTATCGGATCCCCTTAAACCTGTTTAAACTTTTTCAAATTGTTAATATGGACTAAAAACCAGTGAATTTTCACTGTTTTAGATTTGGAGAGTACCCATTCGGATTATTTGAATAATAAGGAATGACACGAGAGTAGTCAAAACTGCGAATACCCATTTTCCGTCAATTTAAGTTAATTTATTGTTTAATTAAAAAAAATTCAATCGAACAATACTTGACGAGATTACTCGAGGAATCGCTCGAATGCGTTCCTCAAAAAAGGACAATCGACTCAACCCACCCAGCACGTCCTGTCCTGCAGAAAGACGTTGAACGGCGCGAACATCTTCCGCTCCCTCTTGAGGTGCAGCAGCGAGCCGGACTTGGCCGATCGACTCTTGGCCTGGCTGGCCGTGAAACTCGCGTAGAGCAGCACGACGTCGTCCATCTTCGCGGCGAGCTCGGCCTTGGCCGAGTCCTTCGACTTGGCGCCGTCGACGCCGCTGCCGGAGAAGTCCTGGAAGGTCTCGTAGTAATGCTGCAACGAGCCGCGCTATGCGGAAAGAAATCGCCGTGTCATCTTCGTCCCGAGTAATAAAATGCAATTATCAGCGGACTTTCTCTCGGCACTGTGTAGAGCGTCGCGCTCGCAGGTGTCACGAGCGATTTCGTCGCCGCGAAAATTTCGAAAATTTCACTTCTGGAGCGTCGATCGTTATACGGGAAATTCCGACGAAAATATTCAGATGATTGGTTGGATAGTTTAAAAAAAAAAACAGTTTCGTGCTACACTTCGGGGACGGCGTTTTTCCGCTTCTATGGGACGTGCAGAATTCGAAAAAAATAGTGCTCCTGCGAAAACGGTCGTGTAACATCGTTTTTTTTTAACAATTTTAATTTTTAATAATGAAATTTAAAAAGGAAAAAAATGCTCGCTGTTTAGTAGGTAAAGAGAGCTTAAATTTAAGCTATAGAACATTAGAATCGGACCGTTAAATTGGGAGTTATTGGCACTTGAGCTATTTTATGGATTTTTCAAAAATCGTTATGTGGTAAAATCGAAAAATTGCTTAAATCGATCCGAAAAATTCAGGTGTATTCTTTGGCTAGCATTAAGAACTTTTTATTATTACCAATTTTTAGAGAAAATTTAGTTTTTCAATGAAAAAATTGATTATAGGCACCGTTATCACGATTAAGTGCCAATAACTCTCGCAATCTAACGATCTGATTTTGATGTTCTATAGCTTAAATTGAAGCTCACTTTACCTACTAAGCAGCAATTATACATAAGAAACATTTATATTTTCAAGAACTACTTTCTCTTTTACAATGTCATTGTTAAGAATCAAAATTTTTATAAAAAATAGTGTCACTCGACCGTTTTCGCGGGAACACATTTTTTTCGTATTCCGTACGTCCTATAGAAGAAGAAATACGCTGTTCCACGAGTGTAGCACAAAATTTTTTTTTTAATGTGTATAGACACTGCGATGAATTTATCTATCTTCGCGAGGCAGTGGATAAGGAGGGTCAAATAATTCGAATCATCCTTCCTTTTTTCTCCGCAGTGTCAGATCGATAAATTCATCCCAAAGATTATTTTTTTTTTTTTAATTTTCCAACCAATCGTCCGAATATTTTCGTCGGAATTTCTCCTGATGTATACCTGGTTATCGTCGGCGGCGATGTACTCCTGCGGCTGATCGGCGTCGTCGCTCGCGCGCCTTTGGAGCAGTTGCAGACTCTTGCCGGCGTTCATGTCCAGGTAGGGCTCCGGAGAATCCGGCGTTTCCGGGCACTGCTGCAGCAGGGCGTCCTTGGAACGGCACAGCAGAGAGTCTCGCGTGGCCCGAAGAGCCTCGGGAAGCTCGACCTCGCCGAGACATTCGAGGAAGTCGACGAGATCTGCTGACGAACGGATCGACATGGAGATACGTTTATTTTCATTTTGCGCCCATCACTGCGTCAACAAGTATATTGTTTCACGTGTGTCCTAAGCGCGACGCTTATTGCATCGCTCGCGACGATTCGGAGCGCTTGCGAGACGCAAATTTTTACAATTTGTATACACGCGGTAGCTTTCCAAGTTTTAATATATAGTAGAAAAAAAATATAGTAAAAAACGTAAATGTCTCTACTAAAAATATATTTATAAAAGAATATTAGATATTTATTTTAATTTTAAAAAATTTTTTTATTTATTATTTTAGCATTAAATATTTAGATACAAATTTTTTATTTGTAGACATCTGTCGATCGTATTAAAATAGTAAATCAAAACACTGACTCTAAGTGATGAATTCAATCTTATTCTTAGTTTTAACGGTAAGAATTTTCATAACTGAAATTTTGATGAAACTTTTTTTTAGAAAAATTTGCGCACTACACTTCTAGGAGAGCATTTTTCTTTTTCTGCAGGACACACAGAACACCAAAAAATAGTATTCCCACGAAAACGCTGTTTCTTTAAATTATTTCCACACGTACGTGTGAGATCTAAAAAGCTTACATAAACGCAAATTTTTTACGAAAACATTTCTGACTTTTTAATTGAAAATCCACACGTTTACCGAGAAAATAGTAAGAATATAAAGAGTTCTTAAAATTAACTGCAAAGGTTACGTCAAAATTCTTTCGAAGCAAAATCAGCAATTTTAAAAATTTGTCAATAATTGCTCATTAATAAGTACCAATACTTTTTAATCTGAGTATTATAACACTGGCTTACACTGAAACTGTGTTTCCGTACTATACAACGATTATAAGTCAGAACTATTTAGATACTCAAGAATTATGCATTAAAAAAAAGCATGACATGCATTTTTATCGTTTTCTAAACACGTAACATCCGAAAATTTTTATAAAAAACACATTCTTCCGTATCCTGCGCATCCTTTAAAAAAAAGAAAACCGTTGCCCAAAAAGTGCAGCACCAATATTTCTCGCGCTATTCCCCACAAGTATCCTTCATTTCCGTGTCTCGGAAATCGATTGAGAAAAATCCAACTACAACTATATGCACAATCCATTCCGAAATCCCAACGTCACTCTCCGCTCCATCAAGCGCAATTACGACTTGATCTCCGGCGCATTAGGCGCCTACATCGGAAAAACGCCGTTAAAGCAAAACCGCACGCAAATCCATCGCAATCAAGCGATTCGCCTCGACTCACCGCGCAGGACGCTGGCGATTTCTCCGCTGAGCTCCTGCATCTTGTGCCTCGGGCTGGGCAGCGCCGACTGCGATGAGCTGGTCGAGTTTACCGATACGCGGCGTCCTGCATCATTCCGCCGCGCGAATTCGACCGCAATTGTCAGTCCAATTGTTGACGACACACGTGCGCCTGGACACGTGTGTGCGTAGTTGGCTTCGTGGTGCTCTCTTCTCTCCGCGAGTCATCCGCAGCGCGCGATTCTCTGCAAATACAATACGAACGCGATTGACGAGTCAGATATTTTTCTCTCGCGGTGTGATTGTTGTCTGAACAGAATATTGCTCGTTTGCAAATGATCGGTTGGTACGTATATATGGGCGATTTGCAGAAAAATCATGGCGTATTCCACCGTCCAAATCGAGGAGCAAAGAGGTTTCGTTTTGGGGGACAACTGATAGTGGTGTTTTTTTTATCATTTATGGGGTAACGAAACATGGTTTATTCGGAAACAGCTAGAACTGTTATTCAAATTTTTTCCATAAGATTAAGAGAGGGAAATTTCTGGGTTGGCTTCGGAAGTGACAGTTTTTCACGCTAATGGTTATGGTGTGAAGAGCCACTGCAAGATAATCAAATGTCCTTTTAAGTACTTGTTTAGCTTTATATTTACAACATTTTGGCTATGTTTAAGTTAAGAATACATGTGTACTTATTACCGCAATAACAAGGGCTTCGGAGGTGTCGTTTTCTTTTTACCACATTAAATCCATGCAAAAAGAAAACATTTTAACATATACTGCAAAATTCAAATCTCATGGAAAAATTTGAATCCGGACTACAAAGCTTCAAATATTAATGAAAAACTTGAATTTCATTGCAGATTTTTTTGCTCAAATAACGTATTAATAATAATCTTTACAAAAAAAATTGAAAATATATATCTTGAAACCTCAGCAATTGATATCGTTCGAGTAATCCCAAAATTTTAAAATATTCTTCCTACACGTCTGTATCTTTTTTCCGAGCGAAGGGCTATTAACTACGCAATCGAAACGATTATAAGTATAAAAACGTGACTGGCTGACATTGTTCTTTTTAAAATTACTCCGCAACTAAACTGTTTCCTGACATGTCTATAATGGATATTTTACAGACATGAATACTCGCACACCGATGCAAAACAAGACACAGCGAATACATTAATCATCTTTCGACTCTTCCATATAATAACAAACGCGAAATTTCGGTACTTCCGCAGCGCGCAATCGGCGGACTGGACGATAGGACGTTCTGAACGCGACAAAGATATATACACAGAGCAGAAAGAGGATGCGGTACACGATAGCCATATGCCTTATCGGCTAAAATTGCGCATCGCTCCGCCGATGCCCCGCTTACTCCGTTACATACATATATATTGTTCTCCGGTACAATGTGTATAAGTATACGTCGTCGCCGCATTTCATCCGCGGCATCTGAATTTTTCCGTATCGTCAACGTGTACACCAATGCCTGCAGTATATATATTAAAAAAAAATAAAAAGACTCGCGTTAATTACAGGACTCGCCCGACACGATTGTTCCGGACAGGCTCTCTTCGCGCTGCGCTGCAGGAAAGCGCATATAAACAAGCCCCGGGTTTACTGCTCCAGTGCACTTTCCATCTCGCAATACCGTTACAATAACGTTAAACCGCTACGCGATGCGATCTCGCTATTTTCCATCTAGACGGATGATGGACTGTATATAGGTATATATACATGTGTATACCGGAGCGCCGACTCGTCGTCGCGCTGTCGTGCGGACGAGACTCGCTGCGAGGGCTCTCTGGCATAATAAGCGCGTAAGCATAAAGTATATACGAGCATCGGCCATAAAAATACGCGCGGTAGCGGCAACGGCCGTTTACGCGCGCGCTCGTGTGCGTATGTACGCTATGTACGCATGTGTGTGTGTAATACTATATATATATAATATATATATATATGTATAAAAATATGTGCGAGGATAAAAGCCGGCATTGAGCGCGGCCACCGCCTTTATACATATATATACGGGTGATTCTCTGTGAAATCGAAGGATCGAAATTCAAATTTTTTTGCAAGCGTATTAAAAGCGATTCAACTTGATGAAGTACACTGCCCTGAATTTTTTCAGATTTTTCGCATCGATTATCTCTGAGCTATATACAGGAGGTCAAAGTTGGTAAGATCGGATGTCGCAAAAATTTTATGCTAAAATTCTACGCGTTCATCGATTTTCAGCTTGGAAGCGAAGCGAAATTGGGAAAAATCTCGAAAATACTTTTTGTCTTAGAATTTGTTCTACTATATGTATTTAAATATATTTTTTTCGGACGGGAAATCCAATTTTTTGGTTTTGACAAGTGATTTCTTTGTTTTTAGCTTATCAGAATAGCTCCATCTCGTTCTGGGAGTTCCGCAGGTACTTTCGCACTGAAAAAAGGAATCTTCGGGAATTTTTCGGTAGCCGTAGTCCGGGGCGAACTTTCACTTTTGCTACTATTAAAGCATAAATGTATTATAACACAGTCGCAACATGTATATATGACTTTTAAAGTTTTTTTTTTAAACTAGACAAAATTTTCTTGAAAAACTCCTATCCATGTCTACAGTGAAAAATGCTTCCCTGAGAAGCTATGGCAAAAAGCAAACAAAACCTGATTTTACCAACTATGACCTCCTGTAGCTCAGAGATAATCGATGCAAAAAATCCGAAAAAATTCAGGAAAGTGTATTTCATCAACCCAAAATGATTTAATACGGTTGGAAAAAAATTTTAATTTCGCTCGGTCGATTTCACAGAGAAACACCCATATACATAATGCGAGTGTGTTCAAGCGCGCGGATAATTGCACGCGATGCTCGATCTTTTCGGAGTAGCATTTCATTACTGCGTATATTTACAGAGAGAGCCTCTGTAGAGTTATTAGCAAGATACGCGCGAGACCTGTATAGAAAAATTCTCGATTCGACGTTCGCGCGCATGGCCCGTTTTGGTAAAAAAAAAAGTATTTCGCGACTGCGCGCGCCGGTCATTTTTCGTCGCTCGAGACAAAATTTATTAAACTTTCTCGCGAGGAGCTCTCGAGCCGCTGCACTTGCGCGCGGAACGTAGAATTTAAGCGAATGCTCGAGCAACGATACGAATTATATAAAGGGATTGGGTAAGAAATCGATTTCTGCGGTTGTGCTGCGAGAATTTCTAATTTAGCGGTAAAACGCCTGCTTTATGTACTACTCAATGCATATAATGCGCGGAGCACAATAGCCGCGGAGAACCGTAAACGCGGTTACGTTAATTAGCCCTCTGTGCACTATGAGAAATTGTTGGGATTCAACTGTTAATGGCTTGGTTGGAAGAGCGCATGAATGAACTTATTTGTTGGAATATGGCTTTTTATTGCGGCTTTGAAGCCTTGTTATGCGGTAATGTTTTACGGTGAATTTGCGTACGTATTATATGACCAATTCTTCTGGAAAAATGCACTTTTTGGGGGTCCAGAAATCGAAATTTCTTTTTGAAGCTAGAGGTTTCGGACCGATGAGACGTTCTTCTGTAAGCCGGAAGATAATCAAAAGTGCAGAGGAACAATGGAAAAAGTTACTAATAGCTACATTTCTTAGCCATTCTACGTTTTTTTTTTTACAAAAAATTAATGCGTCGAAATACTGGAATAATGACAACTACGAATGTTTCCGAGACACAAATAAAATGTCAAATTACACCACAATAAAGTACAGCAAAAGAGCTTTAATTAAAAAAAAAATACGCCCAAATTCGATGCTCTGATCAAAAGTTATGTTCGTTTAAAAAAAAAAAAATAAATAAAAAGCCGAATAGCCGATTTTCTTTTTTTTCCATGTAAACTCTCATGTTTTATGTTTCCCATGTTCCTCTGCATTTTTGACTATCTATCAGCTAACAAAAGAAAGTTTGATCGGACCGAAACCTCTAGTTTAAAAAAAAAATTTCGATTTCTAGACCCCCGAAAAGTGCATTTTTCTATTAAATTGGTCATATACAGGTATACAGTAAATCATCCAAATAGAAGCGTCTTGGTGAATAAAAGAAAATGTAAAATGTGATCGCTATTTATTGTATTATTTGGATGTGAAGCGGTGTTTGACGAACAATCTCCAAAAAATTCGGAACGAACTCGTATTGCGTTTAATTGCTACTGACAATTCAAACGAAGAAAATTTCCGGAATTCTCAACGATTTTTTATCAACAAAATGACGCTTCTCACTCAAATACGCGCAACGAAAAGAATCATTTCATATTCTTTTCATTCTCACTAACTATTTTCCCATTAACTATACATTTCTATAAATTCCACGTAATAATTCTACCGCCAATCAAATTTCTCAATCATCATGACCATTCCCTGCATCTCGAAATCTTCATTGTCAGCTTCTCCGAAGACGTCCCCGCGTCCGAGTACCAAAAAGCAAAATATTTCCAATCGCCGCAGGCTATCACAAGGTACTCGCTCAAAAAAGTTTCCAAACCTCGCATACAAACCGTCCGCATACATAGAATCGCACTGTACACCTCGAAAGAGACTCATCGCCGCGTATTATGCGCCTCCTCTCATTCTCTGCTCTCTGCGCACACGTAACTTACGTACAATCTCCTCCGCATACACACACCTATACACACGACAATATGTGCTCGTCTCCAAGTATAAATGCAGCCGAGCGGCGATCATTACCTGCTTATCGTCCGGCTGGAATCGCCTCCGCCAATAACAACAACAACGAGGCACTATATCCCCCTATATATGAGTCGGCGCACTTTTTCACCTCGACGTTGCGCACACGTACGTATATAGGTATACGTACTGTCACTCGCTCGCGCGCACTCGATGATAATACGATAATAAGTAACCGAGAGCGCGAGGAGCGCGAAGCGCGCAGAAAACGGCCAACGACGCGCAAACTGGCACGAGGCGATCCAGCCTCGCGCAATCCTATTTTGCCTTCGAAATTCCCCTGTGCATACACACACCGACTCGTATACTTACACGTATGCGCAAAGCACTAGACTCTAGAACGACGACGCGTCGCGATTTCGAACGCGCGGATGAAAATTGGCGGGAAATTCAAAACCGTCGCGAGAGAAAAGGCCGCTAAACGCGCGTAACGAGTAAATACACGCTCGGCTCGCCGCGCGCGGAGAATCTCGAGACGCAAACGGGCGAACGTCTTGCACGTGCGGACGGCCGCGGGCGACTCCCGCCGAGCGGCGGCGGCGGCAGCGGCGGCGGCGCGCTGTGTGTATATATCGTGTCCTCTGCGCGTCTCTCGCGGGCGTGACATCATATATACACACCGCGCGCTGCACTACACGCGATACTATACTCGTATGCTCTACGCGTGTATTATACGTGTGTATCCGCGACGGCGAAGACGACGACGCTGTGCCCTAACTGTGCTCTCGAGGCTGAAGAAAGACGGAGAGAGAAGAAAGAGAGTGAGGATCCCTCTCGATGCAGGAGGCGCATTCCTCTCGCTGTCTCTCGTGTATTATATATAGGTGTGCGCCTCTGAGAGGCCTTTTTTTCTCTCGAGGTGTGACTTTTTTTGGGCTGCCGTTCGCGACGCCAGCTGTATACGCTGGCGCGTCGTCGTTAAACGGCGTTTTTAGGATAGTCGTCGTAACGTAATGACGATTGTATCGCGAGGAATAGATCGATCGCGCCGATAGCAGCGCGATCGGGAATGAGACGTCGCGCGCGCGGGAGTCGTATACACGACGGTTATAGATGTATATACGTGTATATATCATTCTGTTTTAAACGATACATTAAATTAGTGTTGATTCATCCGTTTGACGCAGTAATCGATGGATCGTTTTACACTGACGCTCTCTATCTCTTGCAGTCATTCCTGTATATATATGTATATAGAGGCGGATACGCTGTAACGCATACCTGTGCATTATATTTCGTCGAGTGTGCAATTTTTTGTTCTTCAAATCAAAATATGCCGCTCGATGCACGAAAAATATGTACGTGTAATATACGTATACGCACGTATGCGCACCTGCGACTATATAGATATATATACTGCGCTGCATCGACGCAAGACACCGGAGATTAGATTGGAATCGCAGGATTGAAAGACATAGCGGCACGTATATAGATATATATTTATCTGTACAATACGCATTATTGTCTGTATTATTACACGGCAGCGTCTTTAACGACACTTGATTCTTGGATGATCGCGGTATACGCCCAGGAGACGCACGAGACGTACACCTACTTATAACACACGTTTCTCGTATATAATACACACGTCGCAGCCTCTTTCTCTCCTCATTCGCGCGATTACGTCACGACGAGCGCACACTGTATAAACACAATATGTACGTATACGCAATACAGATATATATATGTGTGCATATCCACCAATATTCCGAAACAACTCTCCCCATTAGTAGCAAATTTTTTTTTGGAGGCACACCTACTAGACCTACTTTTTTTCGTTCCTTGGATCATTCTGAACCAGAAAAAATTCGCGTGCACGGCGAACCGCAGGGTATACTTTTTTCGGAGCCGAAACGACTGAAAAAACGAGAAATAATTAGAAAACAAGAATTCATAGATTTTTTCTCGTACACTATGGAGTTTTATAAAAATTTCATTAGAACAAAAATATCTTAAGATTTGTCGGAGAATACTCTGGAATTTTTTAAGAACATTTCACGAAATTTGCGATTTTATTGGATTTTCGAAAAATCGAAAATTATATTGGATCAAGCTGAAAAAATTTCACAGCATTCTTTGATGAATTTTAAGATATTTTTGTACTAATGAAATTTTTATAAAAGTCCATAGTCTTCCAGGAAAAAATCTATGAACTCTATTTTTGTTAATTATTTCTCGTTTTTTCCGAGTCTTTTTCGCTCCGGTAAAACAGTATACCCTGCGATCGGCTATGCACGCGAGTTTTTTTTCTTTCAAAATGACCTAAGAAATTAAAAAAATAACAGGCCTGGTAGGTGTGCCCTCAAAAAAAAACATTTTGCAATTTTTGGGGAGACTTGTTTCCGAAAATTGGTGGATATGCACATATATACATATACGCAGCGCACGAGTATACATTGTTTCCTGATAAATGTTTTTCTTGCGCAATTCGCTAATATATAGGTATATTCATTTATACCGAGAAAAAAATACAAAAAAAAAAGCTATTTAAGAGAAAACACAACATTATTCCAAGCGCTCGCGATACACGCGTCGCGCGCGTAAATTCGAAAATAGCCGCGGACACGTCCGCCCGAGACAATCAAAAACATTCAAATCTAACGTCTGGTACGTGCCCCCTTGGCTTCCCACGCGCGGCGTCTCGCGCAGCCGCCGGTCGGAAAAAAGCCGAAATTTCGGAGCAATACTGCTCCGAGAGAAAGAATAAGAGAGAGAAAGAGAGACGATCGTCACCACCGGCACATTGCCGACGACGTGACTCACCCGTCCGTTGACTAACTCGTACTGCGTAAGTATATAGATGTATACGTAATATGTACATATTGTACATACATGTGCACACATACTCGAATCGGCCGTGTGTATACCTCTCTCTGTCTATCTCGTGTTTTCTCCTCGTCTCTCGTCGTCCTCGTCCGGCATCGGACTCTCTTTTAATTAGCAGCGCCAGAGAGAGAGACAGAGAGAGTCAATGGATCGTGTCGGCGCGCGCGTAAAAACGAGCCACTTTTTAAGTGGCTGCACGAATTTTATTAGCGCCGGCAACGAACTCTAACCCGACCGCTATGTACTGAACTGAGCTTCTGTATTGCATGGGGGGAACGACGATCGAGACGTGTAGGTGGTATTGGCTATGGCGTTAAGTTTCTGTAATTATTGTTATTTATTTTTTTTTTTTTTTTATAGCTTACGAAAATTTCCGAGTGAACTTTCGCGAGCTCGGATGTAGAATCTGCAACTGGCGTTTTGATTGGAATTGTTACATGTTGGCACGTATTCTTTCTTGTTTAAAGCGTAAACAAATGTTAAGGAAATATTTGGGATTGAATTGCTCCTAACGGCATGAGCATATGAAATTTAATTTTACGCTAACATTTGAAATGAAGAAGAGCGACATAGTAAATGTCAAAAATTCAAGTTTTTATGTATAGTTAAGAAAAAAAATACGACCTTTCATTACGTTGTTATTGAGTAGAGATAAGTAAACACAAGTTTTTGTCGCATGTTTTTTAATTATTAAATTTAGTTTTTTGCGCCTTTCTTTAAATTAATTAATAATTATGGGATGATCGGGCGACATTCGTTTATCTCGCACGGGATTCTCACGAGCACTTTTCACAAACTGTTCTATGTAAAGTTGTATTTCTCCCAATCTATAGACCCCATCAATAATTCGGGATGTGTGTGGTATCCAAAAACTGCATTAATTTTACCGATTTTTCCGTATACTTACATAGAATTTCAGTATATTCAGTATATTGCTGTCACGTACAGTTATTGAATTGGAATTCACGAACGTATACTATTTCCGTTACTCACATTATTGAAAATTCAACGATCGTACTACATGCAAAATATGAAGAACAGCTGGATAATCGTTAAAAATTTAATTATTCTTAGCTAAAAATTCAGTGCCTCCATTCTTCATAACAGTTTAACGTTCTTGTAGCCTACAATTCGCAAATTATTCAATTGTGCCCTAAAATCGGCTCAAGAAGGAAAAAGAAAAACAATTTTTCAACAATGGCCGCTCTGACATGCTTTTCAGACTCGCCGTTGAATTCACAAGCTATTTTCTGACAGCACATGTATAATTAACAAGATACACAACTCTCTTCACTTTCGTTCGCCGCAATATTGCTTTTCAATTTAAATGCACCGCGGTGCGCTTCAGCGATGGAAAGTTCCATTGTTTTTTGTCGCTTTATCTCCGGCTTTCTCGCGTTTAAATTTGATCGTGCTGTACGCGATTATTAGAAGCTACGCTTAAGTTTTAATGGACCGCTAGACTGACGTTTCATTCGGAGGGTCTGTAAGTAAATTAAGAATTTGAATTTCGCGCCATAATATGAACAAATGGAAAAAATACTCGATTTGACACTTATGCACGACTGATAATTAAAATCAATTGTAACTAACGTATAATCATAACTGATAATTTTAAAAAAGTAATACTAATTGCAAGATGGTTACCATCGCCATTACATAAGACAATCTATCACTTTGAAAACTTTTCGAGCATACAAAATTTTCTTTTGTTCCAGATACTAAAAATTTTACAAAATGAGAAAACTGCTGATAATTTTTTTTTTCACTGAATTTTTATTATCATACAAATTTATTTGTTTTCCTTCTCCTCCGCGGCAATGCGTAATTGTACCGAGCGAAATTTGAATTTTCGATTGACATTCATGAGCCCTCACCCCCCCCCCCCTTTCCCTTGATTGTCCAAATTGAAGCTAAGTACACAAAAATAAAAGAGCCAAGACAAAGAGATGGTGCACTATGCAAATCGTTCGCGGAATAACATTCTATCACGTACACGCGAGATGACGTAGCTTTCACTTGAAGCCGTTCAATTTCTTCTTCGCCGGTGCATTAGAAGCGAGGCGAGCGATGACGATTCACTCGATCGGATCTTCTTCTGCTCGTATATATATATACGTTGCGAGAGAAGCTCGGACAGATTTAAACGTGCCCCCCGAGCGCACTCATGCTGCGGACCGAATTATATATATATATATATGCAACTTAGCATCTCGAGAGTTATGGATGTTGCTGCTGAGATTCTTCGGTGGTGACTTTTTTCTGCCTGTTGTTACTGGGACTATTTTGATGCCTCTATTTGTGACTTTGAAAAGGTCATGTGTACCGAAGAAAACAATTACGTGCAATTAATCGTTTATTGACTTTTGTGTAGGGTCGAAGGGATTATTTTGTTAGATCTATTAATATTTTATGAAATGATTAAACATTAGAATATTATTTTAAATTGAAAATTTGTTCTACCCAAAGATAACAGGCAATTAATTTCTACAAACTGTATGAGAAAACGATTTACTTTAAAATCCACTTATTGCGCATGAAAATTTGTAATAACGCAAATAATAAATGATGTGTACGGGGGAACCGATGAATTCGAAAATAAGAGCTGCATCGTTACTAATCAGAACAAAAAAACTTAACAAGACGCGTATCCAACATCTGCTACCAATCTCCCAACACTATATTCACACCAATCTGTTTTTGCTCCATTACTCTTCCCAATAAATCTGTCCGAGCGCTTTAAACGTATGTACGCACTTTCTCGTTCTCACAGCTTCTATAGTTATACCTATAGTTTTACGTTGTGTATATAAGATTTTATTAATGTAGCCGGAAAATTATCAAAAAATTATAATGGAAACGTAAATAACTATTTCCGTATTTTTTCATATTTTTCATATCTTAATTTTCTTTTAACAAATATAAATTTGTAATAGAAATGAACAACTTCCCTTTCAATTAAAATCCAACCGAATAAAATTCTCCGCTCGAACTTAGATTCGTCCGTCGGTTGCAGGAAAAGAAAATCGCTATTTTACCGATATAGCAGATTCTAGAAGTAAACGTTTACCTTATCTATTTATCAAGTTACAGTTGCTTAAATGGAAAACAATTTTATCTACTTTTAGTAATGATGTAATTTTAGAAAATCGAAAAAAATAAAAATAGTAAATAACAAAGTGTTAAAATAAAATTAAAATCACAGTAAATCATCTTGAAAATTCTTCAAAATATATATGCACACATATCTTGTTCATCCTTGACTTTGTTTATATTTTTTTCACCCCCAAACGGGATTTACCCTCCAATGATTTAGAATAAATTATGAAATGCAAAAATATAATGAGCTATTTTTGGAACAATTGTCTTCGCGTCAACTGGGAACGCCTTATTCAAACAAAGTGTATATCGTACTTGCTAAACAACAACAATTCGTGAAAAAGAAAAATTTTAACTGAATATTATCAGTAACAGATCATTAGCGAGATATTTATTTCTTTTAAACATTGTATTCGAGCTGACAAGAATAGAATAAAAAAATAAAAACTGATAAGTAACAAAAAACCATTCATCTCAATGATTGAGTTTAAGTTTAAATTGAAACACTTCAGTATACTCGCTAAACATTGAAGAAAGACTCGAAAAGTCAACAGAAAAATAGCGATGAAGAGTATCGGTTAGAACAGCTGTTTCATTTGAAAGTATCTCGCGCTTCTGTCACGAATTATCGAGAGAAATACGAAGCAGATGAATTTGAAGTAGAAAACTTCTTCTAAGAAATTTTTGAGTTCGCCGAGTAACAATTGTTCTATATGTTACTTCACTTGTGCGAATCGACTCAGCTATTAAAATTGATCAAAGACGGATTTTTATGCGTCGTGCATTGATAAACAATATAATACAAATATAATGCATTATACGATTAAAACAAATATAATGCATGCGATTTTCCTTCAAAACTCTGATGGTCTCTTATTGCCGTCAGTCAAAGATGAGAAGATATTGCAGTAGCTTAGCGATTATCTTGCAAGGAAAAATGTATGATACATGAAAGGTTATTAGGATGATTTAAGGTCCATCACAATACAATGTATTTTTTTTTAACAATTAAAACATACATGTATTAAATAATTAATACGTATTACTAAATAATAATTACATAAATTTATTTGAAAAAAACGATAAAAAAAATTTATTAAAAAAACTCAACTTTTAGAGTAGAATGTAAAGAGTAAAATGAGGATCAAAAGTTTCGTTTGGTCCATTCTGAGGCTCATAACCGTGCACACCGCAGAAAAACTTGAATGAGAAAATTTTCAAGAGTTCAATAATTTAAATTGAAGGTCTCAATGAGCACTTTAATTTAAAAAATTTCTGTTATGATTGCATAAATAATTAAAATTTTACAGCTTATCAAAGAAAATTTTTTTTACCGTTACAGAAAGTAATAATTATCGGTCTCCGCGAAGTAAAATAAATAAACAATCTGCACTGCTCACTGTTCGTTCACAAATGTGTAGCTGGTTAGGTTTTGATGAGATTAAATGGTAAATTTAATCTCATGGAAAATGGCTTGTCGATTTTTTTAAAATTATAAATATTGTTTAAAAAATTATTTAAAAAATTTATAAAAACTGTTTTAATTTAGGAATCTTTTTCATATAATCTAATCTAAGTGCAAACATTTTTGAGAAATATGCTTATTAACTCGAATTAATATTATATAGTCTTGCGATATAGTGAAGTAATGAAAGACAAATTGTTTTGCGTAATCAACATTTTCGTTTTAATTGCTTTATGTTGAAATTGAAGAATTGATTAAATCTTATTACAATATTTATTTTCTATTTCTATCTGTCAAATAAATATTTTTCAGGCTTTTCAACATAAAAGCTATTTTTAAACAAAATTTTTAGAAAAAAATACTTCGTGAAATTCGAGAAAGTTATTTTCGATAAGTAGTTATAATTAAATTCATAATAAATTATTATTACAAGGAATTATATTTTGGGCTGCATGTATATATCAATCATAAACTATGAATTATGCTAACCATAATCAAACTTACTTAGCAACTATAATTAGAAAAGAATTAAGATTATACAATTTTTAAAGGAAAGAAGATTATACAATAAATCCATGAAGTTATGTTAATAGAAATATTTTTTACAAAGACCGCATTTCTTTAGAATAAACTGAATAATTAATATGAAGTCGACAATCATAAGAATTTACTGATAACAGATTTCGTATATAAGGCATATAGTAAAGCATACAAACGTAACTCGGCTCACAGCAGTACTTGATACATGAAGATGAAGGGCTTCATTTTCTTCGTCTCCTTTGCTTTTCTGATTGGTAAGTTATACAATTTTCGTATTCGTAACTTTTACTAAAAACGCTACAAAAATATTTGTAGTGAAATACTTTCTGATGAGAAGCATCTATTACCGTGAATTAAATTATGTTTAAAATAAATTAAATGATTTTTACTCAAGTAAACGAAATTAAATTTTTAATATCTCATTTTACTCCTTAAAACCTGCACTAAAACTTAAGTGGAGTATCTTTTTAATAAAAATTTTTTATCATTTTTTCAAATAAGTTTATGTAACTGTTTATTAAATACTTAAAACGAATTTGAAAAAAATTAGATAAACTTGTTTGAAAAACTGAAAAAAAAAAATGTTTATTAAATGAGATATTAAAAATTTAATTTTGTTTACCCAAAATGTTTAGAATTATGCACGCTGTAAAAAGATTCAGTAAAAAACATGTCGTATTAATAATAGGCTTGTGAGATGAAAAGTCAATATACTTTTAACAGTTCAATAGCTTAAATTGAAGGCCTGAACGAACACTTTAAAATAAATGAAGTTTTATTATGATAGCTTTCCAAAAAAAAAATTTTTTCGACTGTTAACCCTGTCGTAACCCCTTAACTCGACGATTTCTCAGGAATTTATACTTATAATCAACATATCTATACCATATTTTCCAGCGAGCATCAATGCGGCACTCAAGCCCAGAATCGCCGGTGGCGTAGACGTGGATATCAGAAATCACCCGTACCAAGCTTCGATTCGCGTTAGAAACCAACACTTCTGCGGTGCCACGATAATCGGCGAGAAGCACATTCTTACAGCCGCCCACTGCTTCACCGACAATCCCAGCAGATTCGTTCGTCCTCCCTACAGAGACGTGAGCGTCCACACCGGCATCAATTCGCTCACCGAAATCGGCCGTCCTCACCGTGTCGCCAGGGTCACGGTTCATCCAAAATCGAAAACCAAAGTAACCGTCTCCACGAACGACATCGCCGTCATCACGGTAGGCAGTTTATCCTCAAACAGAATCAGTTTTCGAAATAGTTGAACATTTTCGATAAATTGTAACAACTCGTCATTTCTCCGAATACGACATCAGCTCGAGAGCCCAATCGTCTTCGATGCGAATCAGCAAAAGGCTGAGCTGCCGAGCCAAGACATCGTCAGCAATATGGTGGGTAACCTGACTGGTTGGGGTCGGATTTCGGTCGAGAGAACCGCCCCGCACGCCAGCCGGCTGCAGAAGCTCACGGTAAGCGTACTGACCACCGCGCAATGCCAGGAGCAGATGCCTCTGAAAATCCAACCGAAGGAAATCTGCGCCGTTCACAGCCCGGGACACGGCTCCTGCAGGGCAAGTTGCATCTCTTATCTGTTTAGATCGAGAGGAGGTGAGAAAAATACTTTGATCTCGGCGAATTATGTGGAATCAAGCGATACTTACCCTTCGTATTGGCATTACCTATTATACGATTGTGCAAAGTTTGGAAACAAAATATTCGGGCACTGGAGAGAAAAGCTTGTCCGAAAATCGGTAGTTGTAATCTGACGTAACTTACTTCCGCCGACAGCTACGGATTTTCGGACAAGCTTTTCTCTCCGACGCCTGAATATTTTGATTCGAAGCTTTACGTAACGATGGATAATGCCGATACGAAGGGTATGTGTCTCTTGGTTTTCCTTAATTCGTTATATCGTTAAAGATCAAAGTGTTTTTCTGCTGCGTCGTCACTGACCGGTCACTATACGGCTCAGACCTCCTTTCGTGCGTTCCAATTCATTGCTCGACATTAACGATATTTTATTGGTATTTTTACAGGGTGACAGCGGTGGTCCTCTAGTGAGTAATAACCACATCGTCGGCATCCTCTCTTGGGTTCACGATTCGCACTGCCTCAACGGTATGCCCGAGGTCTACACGAACGTCTTCGCGTACAAGGACTTCATCACGGACACGATGAACAAATATCCCTAATCGAGCTCCGCAGAAATAAGAAAATTTTCCGCTGAGAAAGGCGAATGGGAAAATTTTGATTTACGGTTATACGCATATGTACATCTGCACGGGCAGAATATTACCTTGAAAATTATCGAAAAAAATTCGCTGTAAAAATTACCTTGACGATACACAGCAAAGCTCTACTTCATTGTTTTACTGCGTACAAAGTAATTTTTTTTATTTTGGATTCTTTTTTTTACTGTATAGCAGGGTTGTATGTATCCGCAGTTTTATAGCGAATAAGAAAAAATGTGATCATTACTTTGGCCAAAATTTTTTATTTACTTCCTTCAGTTTTTCGCGATTTTTTAGCTGTTGTCAACATGTTTTTATCCTCTAAGTGTGCAGTTTTTGTATGACCATAATTTTCAAAATTCGACAATTCTTTCAAATTTCTTCAAAATATTCAATATTTATCCGCACAATCCAAGATATTAGATGCTTCGAAATGTTGGTTCTATGTCTCATAAATCTAATACCATTGAGATATGTGTTTTACTGAAGTTTTTTGCACTGTGCACGAAATGACACGTCAAAAGTTGTCCTAAAACTTTAACAGACCACTTTTTTTGTTCAAATGAAATATGAACGAGATAAAAGCGCAAAAGGGAACATTGAATTCAGTTTGAATTTGATGAATTTTATATATACGTACATACAAGAATTTGATGCAGACAGGGCATCTATCAAAATGAAACCTTCTCTTTACGAATTCCAACTGCGTCGTAAAGAAGCTTCTGTAGATACGCCTAACCATAGGTAAGTAACGAAAGTACCATAACGCAAGCAAATTGTGCAATCAATAATTCAAGACAGCCAAGTCGCCGTATCTAGTCTCATCGAAGCTCTCGCAATCATTTGCATCAATTGTCTCAAGTATATAGTTAAATGTCGTCCGAATCCTCTCAATGCTCATTCAACGAAGCATATCAATTTATTCGTAGCCCCTATGGTCTCCGGTCTATGGTCTGTCATAATACTTACCACTTTTTTCGACGGTGTACTTAGTTACGATCAAGCTCGACATTCGATCGTCTTGTTTGTGGCTGCAAAAGTAAGTTTGGCTTAACCGCATTCGTAAACCGCATGACTGTTGAAGCTATTTTTCATTGTCACTACGTGCAGCCGCAAAGTTTGCAATATAAACTAATTTTGTAATATCAATGTACGCATTCGTTCTGGAAAGTGTCGAAATCGGAAAAATCGTTGACCTTTTGGGGCATGATGTCTATCTACGTGTTCCTCCATCGTATCCTAGGAATTTTGCCGTTGGAAAATCGCGATTACGACTTTCTCGGTTGCCGGCTATGTCTCGCTTACTTCCTGCTGGCTGGCCTCGTCAACACGATAATGTTTACTCGTTACCTCCTCGTTCGCCTCGCACAGGTACATATGCAAATGCATTCCTGAAAACTTTTCAGATGGATTTAGCATCTCGTTATCAACTTCTTTTTTCATCAATCACATGGATATATACAGCAACAGATACGCATATTCCGAATATTATCCATGTGTTTTTTTTTTTTTTTGAGAAACAACTTGAGTATATCCTTGTAACTTTCGAACGATCCCACGTAGATAACTGATTATTTCGATGGTAAAGGGCATAGTAGAGCTGGAAAGTCTGTTCGTGACGGTGATGGCAGTGAGTACGGTCGTGCGTTACTACCTGCTGGTGTTTCATCGCTGTGAGTTTCGAGAGGTGATAAACGCGTGTTCGGCTATTTGGAACGAATGCACGCCACGGGAACACCTTCTGGTGCGTTGGTTCGAGCGGAAAAATTGGTTCCTATTCAAGCTCTTGGCCGGAAGCGCTTTGCTCATCAATGTCTTCGGCTCGATCTCGGCCATCGCTGTGAGACTACCACCGGACGAGCCGAACGGCACCGAGCGACGTTTGCTACCGTACAGGCGAGTCTTTTTCAAGTTCTTCATTCTTGATTTTATAACTCTGACTTTAGATAATCCGATTTATTAACTGTTGTTGATCCAAAAAAATTTTTTGGCTTTTCCTGGATTTTCTTGGATTTAACCGCACGCGTAACGGATATATTGTGTGCAAAAAGATGGTTTCTCGATGAAGGCGAGTATCGTTGGATCGGCTACCACTGGGCCGTTGTGATGCAAGTTTCGATATCTCATCATCTAACAATCATGACTGCGGCCATCGATACGGCTGGGCCTCTCCTCATGTTGATCAACTGCGGCTTTTTTAAAATTCTCCAGGACCGTTTCTACTCGGCCGCGAGGATGAGCAAGAATTCCGCGTACAAGCACAACTCTGCATTTCAAAAGACACTCCTGTCCGGCATAAAGTTACACCAAAACTTGTTGGAGTAAGTCGATTAATTGTACATTCGTCCGAGCTCAATCGACTCTGTTATTCGAGAAAGGATGTTCTTATTTTCCCGACAGTATGTGCAAGAAAATCGATTTGATGACGCAGATGATGTACTTGGTGCAACTTCTGTGTCTCGGCTACATTATCTCCCTCATTGGTTTGAAACTCGTAGGGGTAAGCCGAATTTACAAAGTGTTTTTTTTCTCATTTTAAAATTAATGTGCATTTTTTAATTCTATAATATATTTTTTTTGTATAGTCCGATCCTGAGCGATTCCAATACATTCCTCATCTCGTTCTGAATTTGGGCATAATTTTCATCACCGAATGGTCATCTGATTGCCTTCTAGAGGAGGTGGGTTTATTAAACAATGGGGGTGAGAAAATATATTTATCCGGATACCATAATTTGAATTTCATCAAAGTGTACAGCGGACACTTCGTCAAAGTGTACAGCGGACAAAAAACGGTTTCGTTTGCAACAAATGGTAAAAACGAATTATTTTCCAAAATCATGATTGTTATTCCAACGTCTTTTTAAGTGTGATATTTAAATAACCTTAGTGAAAATGTTAATAATTATAATATGACAGAAAACGAGTGCATCTTAGTTTGTTTGAAATCGTTTCTATTATACATTTGTTAATAAGGAAATTATTGTAAACGCTTTTTTGTCTGCTGTTATTGCGGCGCGAAATCCGAATGTTTAATTGGTGATATAATCTCGATACTGGCACACACTCTTTATACATCTGTATACACCTATTATGTTTAGAGCGAAGGTGTTGCAACCGCTGTTTACTTCGCAACTGTGATATCTTTGGATCCGAAAGTCGGTAAACTTTTGCTATTTATGATCAGGAGAGCTCAATCTCCAATACAAATGACAGCTGGTGGAATAGTACACCTATCCATCGAGAAGTTTGGCAGCGTAAGTGTCGAATTAATCGAGGGAATGCATTAAAACTCTATTCATATATCTGTGGCTTGCAGGAAGAACCACTTAAGTGACATTTTGCGAAAAATTTTTTTATGTCGAATTCGAGGTGCTCTTAGTACCCTTTTTCATTGTACAATAGTAGGATTTCCGAAATGCACAAATATTTTAAATGCCAGCCGATTGCATAATCACTTAACTGCGTCTCTCGTAAAAATGTTACCGCAGAACCACTTAAGTGCACACGTTTTTTTTTATTTTTGTGCGAGATACACCGCGTGGAGTACATTAAAGCTGTATACTATATATCTAAATACCTATACCGATATATTCGTCGGTTTTTTTAAATTAAAAAAAAATTTTTTAACGTTTTTAAATTTTTCAAAAATTGTCAATTTGCAAAAACAAAAAAATTACTGGAATCGCTGTGATAAAATTCATACGTATTCCTTAGCTGATTCTAAGAACCTATTACTCTTGAAAATTTTTTCCAAAAGTTTGTGGTTTCTGAATAAAAAATTCGTAAAAGTCTTCGTAAAAAATTTTCAATTATAATATGTGCCAGTTCGACCACACCGAGGTTCAAAATCAATCCCCAAATCACGTATCTTTTAGGTTTGGACATTTATCCCATTGGTTAGAGGGGTTCCAGATACATTGCAAATGAAAACGTTCTTGAAATCTCGAATTAAAACAAAAAATTGTGGAAAAACCATGCTTTTTTCCTTTAAACCGTTTTTTCTCATAGTTAATAACAATTTTCGAAAATTTTAATTATACCATTGGAAAGGGCATGAGTTAAACTTTAAAAATATGCCCCTCCCGAATTTTTTTAATCGCAAATTACATTAGTTACGAGCCCTCAAAGAAAGTGACCGCATAACCACTTATCTGCAAAGATCCCACAGAACCACTTAACTCGAGTAATTTGTTTAGCTTGGGCGTCGAGAAAGAAACTATTTACAAATGTAATACTACGGTTGTATCCGTATCAGATACCTAATCAAATGAGCCAATACTTAGATCTTTTCTCTGACATTTCGATCTTACGTATTACTCCAAACATTGAAATCGCTTAAGTGGTTCTTCCTGTAAGCCACAGATATATACGTTACATTGAATATTGATTGTGTCCAATTTTTTTTAGTTGATAAGTAATGCCTGTTCGTTTTTCATGGTACTTAGACGGAAAATGTAAGTACCTACCATATAATAGCTGTGACTGATGCAACGGTGTTAAGAATACTTGCAATTTTGTAAAAATAATCTTGCTCGATGCGTTTTGATTCGCGTTTTAATATTTTACAATTAATTAGCAGTGCAATAATGCAAACGCCACTTAACATACATAATTTTTAATTCACAGTAACTGTATATAGGTAGCAGAGAGTGTAAAAAATATTTTTAAATTATTTTTCAACAATTGTCTCAACGCGTACATGATACAATTACGAAGATTAGTACGATATATTTGATCGTTTCTCTAGCTTGAAAAATAAATGTAAGCAGTAAAAAAATATAATTTAAAATATAGACGAGTATTTCATGAATATGGTGTTTATAACGGAATCTATTACCAAACTACGAACATTATTCGAAAGGAACTTCTACTTTACCAAACAAACAAACGAAAAAGAGACTATTCCGCATTGCTATATATGTATACATATTTCATTTACATACGAAAAGTACGAAATATTCAGCCTTATTTCTCCATGTATACAAACGATTCTGCATAAAAGCTCTCTTACACGCAATTTTGGCGGAACATATCATACATAGCAATTGCAATATCCACGTCTACACGCGCCCGCGACCTCTAGCGCGTAATTTCTCTTGCCTAACGAAAATAATTCGATATACCTACGGGAGGATTTCCGTGAATTCCTGTATAGTCCAGAAATAATAGCTGTAATAAATGCGATTATTGCGCACAATGCGATTACGTATAATATTCCGACCAAAGCATTCTGTGTCTCTTGTAAATGGCTGTGTACAGCTTCTTTGGTCGGATGAGACAAAAAAAAAACAATACCGAAAGAAATGAAACATATAGACCATAAATTAAAATAAACGGCCCTATTGAACAATGGTCTCTATTGCGGTACATACCGCGAATTTTTCCAAACGAATTCCAAATATATTTCTTCAATTCGTTAAAAGTGTTTAGAAATTTTAAATTATTATAACTATGCTCGTATACGCATGTATTTATATTCAATCAAATTGAAAAAGCATGAAAATTTTGTTTAAGACAATACTACAATAAATTCGTCATTATTGCAAATAATGAATAAAAAAAAAACAAAATTTTTTCACATCTTTAAAACAGACTAATTGTTAAGTTTAAGTATCCGAAACTAAATTGTTTTTATCATTCAATTCCATTCGAACGTCATATGCGACAACCACGGCTTTAAAAAGAAGTAGGTAACTCTTTTCATAAATATTTTGATGAAATTACTGTTCAAAAATTTGATTTAGCCAGGTAGACATCTATCAAAATGGAACCTTCGCTTTATGAATTCCAACTACGCCGTAAAGAAGCTTCTGAGGATACGACGAACTGTATAGGTAAGTAACGAAAGTTCCATAATGCAAGCAAATTATACAATCAATAATTCAAGACAGCCAAGTCGCCGTATCTAGTCTCCGCGAAGCTCTCGCAATCATTTGCATTAAATGTCTCATCTATATAGTCAATTATCGTCCAGATCCTCCGAATGCTTATTTAACGAAGCATCAGTTTATTCATAGCGCCTATGGTCTCCGGTCTATAACTTACTACTTTTTTCGGCGGTATATACTTAGTTACGACCAAACTCGACATTCGATCTTCTTGTTTGTGGCTACAAAAGTAAGTTTAGCTGAACTGCACTCGTCAATCGCATGACTGCTTAAGTTTTTTTTTGGCACTACGCGTTTGCAATATAAACCAATTTTGTAATATCAATGTACGTATTCGTTCTGGACAGTGTCAAAATCGGAAAAATCATTGACTTTTTGGGGCATGATGTCTATCTACGTGTTCTTTCATCGTATCCTTGGAATTTTGCCGTTGGAAAATCGTGATTACGACTTTCTCGGTTGCCGGCTATGTCTCGCTTACTTCTTGCTGGCTGGCCTCGTCAACACGATAATGTTTAGTCGTTACCTCCTCGTTCGCCTCGCACAGGTGCATATGCAAATACATTCTTGTAAAACTTTTTAGATGGACTTGGCATCTCGTTATCAATTTTTTTTTTCATTAACCACATGGATATCTACACCGACAGATACGCATATTCCGAATATTATCCATGTGGTTTTTTTAAGAAACCACCTGAGTATGTCCTTGTAACTTTCGAACGATCCCACGTGGATAACTGATTATTTCGATGGCAAAGGGTATAGTGGAGCTGGAAAGTCTGTTCGTGACGGTGATGGCAGTGAGTACGGTTGTGCGTTACTGCTTGCTGGTGTTTCATCGCTGTGAGTTTCGAGAGGTGATAAACGCGTGTTCGACTATCTGGGACGAGTGCACGGCTCGGGAACACCTTCTGGTGCGATGGTTCGAGCGGAAAATTTGGTTCCTCTTCAAGCTCTTGGCCGGAAGTGCTTTGCTCATCAATATCTTCGGCTCGATCTCGGCCATCGCTGTGAGACTACCACCGGACGAGCCGAACGGCACCGAGCGACGTTTGCTACCGTACAAGCGAGTCTTTTTCAAGTTCTTTATTTTTAAATGTAAATAATTGGTGTAACAGTTGGTAAAGGTTGATTTTACTGCTCTGCGAGCAAATTGGAAAAGAAGGACTTTAAATAAAACGATTTATTAACTGTTGATAAATTCTTTGCTGTCTACAAATTCAAAAATTTCCGGAAGAAATTTATATAACGCGGGTTTATTTTTTAATTTTTGATTTTTCCTCGTTTTCCCATGCGTAATGAATATATTTTGCACAAAAAGATGGTTTCTGAATGAAGGCGAGTATCGCTGGATCGGCTACCACTGGACCGTTGTGATGCAAGTTTCGATATCTCATCATCTAACCATCATGCATGCGGCCGTCGATACGGCTGGGCCTCTCCTCATGTTGATCAACTGCGGCTTTTTTAAAATTCTCCAGGACCGTTTCTACGCTGCCGCGAAGATGAGCGAGAATTCCGCGTACAAGCACGACTCTGCATTTCAACAGACACTTCTGCCCGACATAAAGTTACACCAAAACCTGTTGGAGTAAGTCGATTAATTGTACATTCGCTCGAGCTCAATAGACTTTGTTATTCGAGAAAAAATTTTTTTATTTTCCCGACAGTATGTGCAAGAAAATTGATTTGATGACGCAGATGCTGTACTTGGTGCAACTTCTGTGTCTCGGCTACATTATCTCACTCATTGGTTTGAAACTCGTAGGGGTAAGTCGAATTTACGAAGTGTTTTTTTTTCGCGTTTTAAAATAAATGTGCATTTTTTTATTCTAATATATCTTTTTTATAGTCCGATCCTGAGCGATTCCAATACATTCCTCATCTCGTTCTCAATTTGGGCATAATATTCATCACCGAATGGTCCTCTGATTGCCTTCTAGAAGAGGTGGGTTCATTAAGCAACGAGTGCGACAAAATGTGCTTATCCAGATATCAGAGTCAATCAAAAATTTGAATTTGGCGCCAAAGTGTACAACGGTCAAAAATCGGTTTTGTTTGCAATAAGTGGTAAAAACGAAAATTTCAAAAACAAAGACTTCTAGGATGATTTGAATAATTTCGCTAAATCATATTATTATTCCAATGTCTTTGTAAGTGAGACATTTAAATAACCTTAGTGAAATTGTTAATATAATTATAATATAATAAAAGACGAGTGCATGTTAGTTTTTTCGAAATCGTTTCTACGATATTTGTTAATAAGGAAATGATTATAAATGATTTTTGGCAGCTATATTATTGTGGCATGAGATTCAAATGTTTAATTGATTCTGTATACCTATGTTTAGAGCAAAGGTGTTGCAACCGCTGTATACTTCGCAACTATGATGTCTTTGGATCCTAAAGTCAGTAAACTCTTGCTATTTATGATCAGGAGAGCCCAATCTCCAATACAAATGACAGCTGGTGGTATAGTCCACTTATCCATCGAGAAGTTCGGCAGCGTAAGTGTCGTATTAATCGAAGGAATTCATTACTACTGGATTCACATATATACGTTGAATATTGATTATGTCCAATTTTTTTTAGCTGATAAGCAATGCCTGTTCGTTTTTCATGGTACTTAGAAGTAAAATGTAAGTACCACGTAATAGCTGTGACTGGTGCAACGGAGTTAAAAATACTCGAAATTTTAACAAAATCATCTAGCTCAATGAGTTTTGAAGTTTCTTATTCAATCTGATGAACTTGATTCACATTTTAACGTTTTACAATTAATTAATAGTATAATAACGCATCCGCCACTTAGTATCGATAACTTTTAATTCACAATAACTGTATATAGATAAGAGAGAGTATTCAAATATTATTTTTGAATTATTTTTCAACAATATTGTTTCAAAGCGTACCTGATAGAATTTTGAAGTACGATATATTTAATTGTTTCTCTAGCTTGAAAATATAATGTAAACAATATAAAAATACAATTTAAAATACAAACAAGTATTTCATGAATATTCTGTTTGGAACAGAATCTATTACCAAACTACAAACATTATCCGAAAGGAATTTCAACTTTATCAAACAAACAAACGAAAAAAGACTGTTATGCAATGCTGTATGTGTGATTTACATAAGATAAGTACATAATATTCAGCCTTACTTCTCCATTGTATAAGATATAAACGATTCTGCATAAAAGCTCTCGTTCGCGCACTTTCGGCAGAATATCCGTATATTATCCGTATATTATCATATAGCTATAACAATTGCAACATCCTATCCAATTGCAATTTCTCTTGCCAAACGAAAATAATTCGATGTGCCTACGGGAGGATTTCCGTGAATTCCTGTATAGTCCAGAAATAATAGCTGTAACAAATGCGACTATTGCGCACAATGCGATTACGTATAATACTCCGACGAAAGCATTCTGTGTCTCTTGTAAATGGATGAGACAAAGAAAAAAAAAACAAAAAGTAATGAAATGAAACATTATAGTCCATAAAACAAAAATAAACGGCCCTATATTGAACAATATAATTAATAACTTTTTCTCATTTATTAACAATGCTCGTATACAAATGCATTAATATCCAATCAAATTATTCTCGTTTAAAATACAATACCAGAATAAATTCGCGGCTACTCGAAATAATCGATAAAAAAGAAAAACAATATTTTCTCACAGCTTCAAAGCAGACTGAACCAATTGTTAATTTGAAATGTCCGAACGCAAATCGTCCTTATCATTCAATTCCATTTGAACGTCGCCTATAACGCGATAACGCGGCGTTTAAAAGGGAGTAGGTAACGCGACCAGGTTCCCGCGCTTCGACGTCAGGTTAGGTCTGTTTTGTTGCTATACACACAGTCGCGGTTGCTCCAAAACACTGTTACCATACACACACAGAGCGCCGCAGCTGTCGCGAGCCGTTGAGACTTGTAACCCGCTCGCTCGCCGTATTCCCATTAAAACCGACCTTTCGACATGGCAACGGGAAAGGATTTGATCGACGGTTCGTAAATTCACTCGAGAGTCCGATGCGAAGGGAAAAAAAATCGTAATTTCAAGCTCAATGCTTTCTTTCCCGCCTTAGCCATTAGAACGTCGCTGGAGGCCGACGGCGAACTCGGCCAGATAAAGGCGGAAATGCGCACGAAGGTGATGAACCTGCTTCAAGGATCGCACAAGTCGAGCAGGTCGAAGGCGCCGAGGTCACCGCAGGAGGTCCTGATCCTGAACGAGCTGATCCGGGAGTACTTGGACTGGATGGGATACAAGTACACCTCGACGGTTTTGGTATCAGGTGATTTTTCTTCTTTGTTTTTTCTTTCTCGGAACGCAAAATAATGAGCAACAAGTGGTGGTACTTTTATTTTTGATTTTTGTCAATAGATTTATTGATTATACGTTTTTCTGTGTTTTTTTTTCTTTTACAATTATAGAATGCGAATTGTCGAAGCAGCCTTTGGATCGGAATTTCATCACCAAAGACTTGGGAACTGTGGAAACAGAAAAGACAAAAGAGCTGCCACTGCTGTTCTGCCTCGTGGAAACGTTCAAAGAAATACGAGGCGCGTAATGAAATTAATCTGAAGAAATTGTACGGCGCAGAGGGACACGTTACTCGTTTTGTAATAGAGAAAATAATGTTAAGACAATGATCCATCGTAAGTTACTGACGCGAAATTTTCAGTATTACCTTGCGGTGTAGTAAATAAGTATAATTACACATTATTTATCAAGAACTTGGCTTTTTATTTTGACTATTTTCCCGTACACTATCGTGTATGTATACAAAGTGCCGTTTCATCCAATATTTTCATCTGTTCGTATCATTTTCGTCCACGTTCTGCGTATTTAATATACACATTTTCCGTCACACACACGCGAAATCATATTGTGATAACACACAATTAATCACGGTAATTTTAGCACTATATCGACTTTTTTTTCTACATGCTTGGACTCAATCCTTTTATACGTATTATACAAGTAAGAACAGTCTCTCCCGATCATCTCTGTTAAAATTCTACCGCCCCAAGAAGCGATTGAGCGTCGCTCGCAGCAAGAATAAAAACTCGCGACCATCGTCGTCCTATTGTTTATTTTCTTTAATCGTCACTCGCCAGAAACTTGGGGCTCACTCTGTAATCTCTTGGTCAAACGGGCCTAATGACGTCATTTATGCTTTGACTTCTTCTTCTTTTTCGATTGCTTGCTTTTGCTCTTCGACTTTTTCTTTTTGCGCGGCTTCTCGTCCTCAGAGCTCGAGTCCGACGAGTCGCTATAAGCGTCTGAATCCGAGCTGCTGTCTTTCCTAGCCTTTCGTTTCTTGCGCTTCTTGTGCTTCTTTTTCTTCTTCCGATGCGATTCCAGTGAGCTGTCGGAATCCGTTGATGAACTGTCCGTGCTGCTTGATTCGTCATCGTCGGAACTGCTTGGCTATTAAATTAAATTGCGAATGTAACATTTCGTCTTTAAACTTTCCTCTACGATTAATGATCCAAGAAAAATGCCTTACCTTTGGTCTCTTCTTCGCTTTCGCATCCGCATCTACGTTGATCACGTTATCGTCTACTTTAGCCCTCTTAGTAGCAAGTAGCGTTGACCTGTCGTCCTCCTCGGATTCGGAATCGCTGGCTGAATAATCTGGCTCGAAACTGGCCTCGTCTAATATACTTCGCTTGCGATCCGACACCAATCTCGGATTTCTTCGCTGCTTCTTGTAGTTCTCACCGCTTCCGGCTACAGCTGTTGTATCTGTGCCGGTTGCCTCTTTCTCTTCGTCCCCGGACTTGTCCTTGCCAGTGCCGCCTTCCTTGTCCTTCCCGTGCTTCGACAATCGTTTCTCAGAGCCGCGCTCTCGGTCCTTCTTGTGCTTCTTCTCCTTGCGCTTCTTGCGCTCGCGTGACTTGCTTCGACTGCGGTGTTCCTTCTTGCGCTTCCTGTCGTCCCGAGACTTTTTATCTCGTTTCCTGTCGTCCTTCTCCTCTTCTTCCTCCTTGTTGCGAGCCTTGTACGTCGACAACGGTGGCGTACGCGTCACGCGCTCGCCCTTGCGCACCTCGGATCTATCGCGAATCTTCAGCGGTTCCTACGGGCAGAAAAAGAGAAGCCGCGTTATCTCTAGCTCGGCTCGCAAATGTTTAAGACATACGCATATACTTCGAAAAGAAGCTATTGTGAAAACCAAGTGGTGTACTCTTATCGACAAGTGCTCGATTTCAGACAGTCTTGCTATCAAGCTGCGATGCTCTCTTGCACGTGTTAATTCTAGTCAAGCGCAATCGGATCTGAGCTCTCTAAATGCAACAACAGTCAAACCGTCCTCTCGGCAGATTTCACGCAACTTACCATGCCACTGACTTCGCTCACAGTGACAATCAAGCGCTTCCGTTTAGTCTACAAAAAAAAACATAGAAAAGAAAAGAATGACGCTCATCTCGACAGCAAGACAGCGAACGCGTGCGTTACGACTGCTCGCAGTAGGTCGACTTACCTCGTTGCCCGGCCTGCTCCTGTCCCGCTTCCTGTCGTCGAGGAAGACCTTCCTCTCGGGATTCGGGATGATGGGCGTGTCGAGCTCCGCGGTCAGCGAGACCCGCCTCTCGGACTTGCCGATGGACCGGGGCGATCGGCTCCTCGGCGTCTTGTCGCCGGGGGTCTTGCCGTTGTTGCCGCTGGCGCTGCCGTTGGACGAGTCGCCGCCGTGCCGGTGCTCGTTGCCGGCCTTGCCCGCCGCGAGTTTCGCCTCCTCCTCGATTTTCTCGCCGAGGCGCTCCTTGGCGGAGAGCCGCGTCGGCGAGAGGGACGGCTGCTGCTGGCTGCCCTTGAGCTTCAGCCGCTCGAACTTGGACTTCTTCAGCGGCTCCGAGGAGATCTCGACGTTCCGCTCGTTCTTGTTCACGTTGAGCGTGACGTTCACGCTCTTGCGGGACTCCCGCTCGATCTCGGGATCCAGCACCTGAAAGCGGCACGATGAGAAATTGGCTTGGAGCGAGACGCCTCGCGGAGGCGAGTCGAGACGCCTTTGCCTTACCTTCGGCTCGGGATTCTGATAGAGCACCTTCCTGCTCTCGCTGATCTTCTTGATCTCGATGGGCCTGATGGCGTTGATGGCCTTCTGGAATATGGCGTTCTCGGCTCGCTTGAGCACCTCGGTGGTGACGACCTTGTTCTTGTCGCCGGCCTCGGGGTCGGCGAGCTCCTTGTCGGCGGCCTCGGCGCCCTCGTCGAGCTTGTCGACGCCCTCCTCGCGCTCCCACTTGGACAGCTCGGGCACCGGGGCGAGGAACTCCTCCTTCTTCGGCGAGATGCCGGCCAGTGGCTCCTTGACGTCGAGCTCCTCCAGGAGCTCCTCCTTGATCTCCTCCTTCGTGCCGATCTCCTCGATCAGGGCGGCGAGGGCGGCGGCGTCCTCGGGGTGGCAGGTAGCGACGACGCCGGCGGTCGTCGTCGAGATCTCCGAGTCCTCGGCGAGGCCGGCGAAGAGCTTCTCGAGGGGCTTGCTCTCGGGCTCGTCGACGCCGAGGGCCTGGCTGTCGGGCTCGGTCTCGAGCAGGAGCTTCGGCGACTTCTTGATGTCGAGGAGGACGCCGCCGCCGTCCTTGGCCTCGTCGGGCGGCTCGGTCTTCACGATCACGGCCATGCTGGAGGCGGCGAGCTCGGCCTTGGCCGGGAGCTCGTCGCTCGACTGCGGCTCCTGCTTCACCTTGACCACGAGGGGCGGCAGGGTCGTCGAGCTGACGACGGAGGCGGCGGCCGCAGCGGCCGCCGCGGCGGCCTCCTTCTCCTTCTGGATCAGCGCCTTCTTCTCCTTCTTCTTCTTCTTCTTCTTCTCCTTCTCCTCGCTGTCCTTCTTCTTCTTCTTCTCCTTGATCTTCTTCTCCTTCTTGCGATCGTCGAGCTTGTCGTCGTGATCGCCGCCCCGGTCCTTCTTGCGGCCGCTCAGCCGCTCGGGGCTCAGGTCCTTGGCCTCGGAGCGGTACTTGTACGGGCTGCTGCTGCGCTTGCCGCGCTTCCGCTCGCCCGAGTGGTAGCGGTCGTGGCGGTGGCCGCCGGCCTCCTTCTCGTAGTCGTAGTCCCGCTCGCGTCTCCGGCCCTTGTCGTCGCCTCGGTGACGGTTGTCCCGGTCGTCCTTGTACCTGCGCAGACGAGAGGGGGGGGGGGGAACAAGGTTAGCGCTTTGAAACTTCAGCAGATGATTTGAATCTTTCGATTATCTGCGGCGAGTCGCGAGGAAAGGGGAAATCGAGGCGCGAAAAGAGAAAGTAGATATAATGTGGTGCGCAAAACACACCGTGATTCCTTGTCGTAAGCGTCCTTTCTGTCGTCATCCCTGCGATCTCTGGGATGCCTCTCTTCCCGATCTCTCCTGTCCCAGTCGTCCCGATCGTTTCTTCGATCTCTGTCCTCTCGGTCGCGTGTTCTGCTCAAAATAACACAAAGCAACGGATTAAACATCGTATCGGGCATTCGCTGTATGTATATATAAGCTCGCGATCGAGGTTAGAAACTTTATCAATTCGTTATCGGCTGAAATTCGTGACCATTGTGTAACAAATGTGAATAGGTGCGCGGCGTCACACCGGTCGGAACTTATTAAGGTATAGTTTCAGGATCCAGAAAATTGGATTTTTACATATTAATTTCCAGTTTGTTTTGTTTTTTTTCTTTGGTAAATTTTGTGAATTCTCGTTGAACAATTTGACTGATTTAATCGACTGTAATACTAAGGTAATTGAGCTGATCGCACAATTTGAGGAAAAAAACTGCTCGTTTCAGCGAATCCGACGAGAGCACATCGGTTACATGAAATGGTAAATTAAAATTAATATTTTAAAATCATGGATTTTGGATTCTCAACTATTGTAAGAAGGGAAAACACTTCTACAGCCTGAAAAATTAAAATATAATGCTATGGATTTCGTATATTATTTTACACTAATAAAATAGTACAATCGTTTAAAAAGATGCCGACATCCTATGTAGGATCCCAGATAAAAAGTGCAAGCAATTAATAAAACAATCGTTTGTTTCGACGATTCGCATGAAAATGTGTGGTATTTAAAATTCCTTCCAAAAGAGCCGAATCCGTTTCGTTCACACTGTATGCTCAACTAGCATGTCATCGAACATCCAAGCATGGAATCAGAATACGTGAAACGAAGCCGATCATTTTCAATCCTCCCAGATTTTAATTTTTCAAGCAACAAGCTAAGAAGTGAGCTTCTGCAAGTCGACGGAGGCGCAAGAAAATCTGGCTGTTCCATGAAATCTGTAAGTGGAGAGTACGAGCTCGAAGCGTGCGAATAATTCGCAAGATAATCCAGCGCACGAAATGGCGGCCGCGAGGACGCGTAATGGCGGCCGCTCGTACCTGTCAGCGTCCTTGTCTTTGGGAGCGGCTTTGCCCACGGCTATGGGGGCGCTGCGCTCGAGATGATCGACGCCGGGCGGCGGCAAGTCGTAATAGCCCTCGGTGCCTGGTGGCGCGACATCGTCGAACGGCTTCGGGAATCTCGCCGGTGCTTGCAAAGCCGCTGGGGCCGCTTGGGGTGGCGGCGCGCCGGGATACCTGTCGACAGATAAGCAACGCCAGGGATTAGAGACGCGTGAGCGCGCTCGCGAACGCTCGGGACACAATTTATTGGCCGGCGCTGGCCAATCCCGGTCCAGCGATGCGGGATCTACGTCCTGGAGAGTCGGCTCCTCGGAGAGGCACGAACCTGCGGCCGATGAGCTTTGCCGGGAGGAGACGGTGGCTTTCACCCTGTCGTTAGGTATTGTGTAGTGTGACGCCTCGATTTCTCACGGCGGAACCGTCGCTTTCGTGTTTCATTTTCTTTTTCTTTTGTGCTTTATGGTTTTGGCGCTCAGGCAACGTGTGTCGGCTGAATTGGAAACGATTCGCCTTCGAGAACAGTTGCAATTGTTCTCGATAGTTTGGGGAAAATTTTTTACGGATTGCGAGGACGAAGAATAATGATCAGCATCAGAGATTTTTATCGAGAATTAAGGGACATTATGCGGCTGAAGAAATATGGAGAATATATGTATTACAAGAAAGTCTATGATTGGAAAAATTGTACATGATATTTGTATTAACATGGAGTATTTTAATACTAGTAAATTCTAGCTTTGGAAACGCATAAGAAAAGTACATAAAACGTGGAGTACGTAGTTGTATTAACACATTTCATCATTTTTTCGTGAAAATCCAAATTTTTGCATTGTTTTATTAAAAGAAAACTGTGCGGCAAACTAAGCAAGAACGTCATAATCTAATTCATTTATTTTCATTATGAGCAATACTTTTTACAAGGAAGCTAAATCAGCTCACTTTTTGAAATTCAGCGAATGAATGTCCTAAATTATTGCTTTACTTTAACCGATACCGATGCGTTCGACAAAATGAGTCTCTAAAATGAGATTGTAAAAGCAATATTTGACGTCATTCAAAATCAGAGTCTGCATTGAATTTTCGTAACATACATACAGTTCGATTCAAAAAGGCTGCTTCAAGTTATCATTTTTTATTTCTTTCAATTGTTTGGTGATTATTTATTATTAACCAGGTTTTTCATGTACTTACATTAAATCTACTTATTACAGTTTGGATTTCAGAACATCAAATACTATAAAGATAGATAAAATGAGATTGATGATGATAGATGATTTTCTTTAAAAATACACTGCATGGGGATATAAAACAGTGATATATTAGTACAATTTTAAAAGAAACGGGTTACATTCACACAGTTTGATTTTCTGTCACATCCTGTTGCGCTAAACTAACTTATATCTGCTGGCTTTCAATAATTGATCTCAATCATTTTAGAAACTATTATTGACATTAGTAACTAAATTAACGCTGGTAATTAAATTAACGTTGGTAGTAATAAAGAATACTGCGTCGAAAGTATCACATTTCCTCTCGAGCATAAGGAGAAAAGTACATAATTTACTCGCTAATGTAAGGAATAATCGTTATTTACACGACATATTGACTATCCAATATGGCACTTATACCACGACTGTTTTGTGACCTTACTTTCCAGCATTCTAACTATTCGCTATATAGAAAAATAATATTTATGACAATCGTAAAATGTTTGCGGCCGTAACGGGTTTTCCATTTCGTTATGGAAATTACTTTTTATCAAGTATGAAAATTATAAATACCCCTGGAAATTCATTTTATGTACTTTCCTTATCTTGTCTACAAAAATATGGATAATTACATGAGAGATAAAACTAGAAAATAAATTCTAAAAGAATAATAATCACGCACCCAACGTGTAATCCAATAATTAGACGGACAAGGATTATTTTGGTAATGCTTTATCAAGAACTTGACAAAACTTTATTAAAAAAATATTAGAACATATTTTTTGGTATGTTATAAAATCTTGATACATTTTAAAGTGATGGTATATACTGCGAATGAACTATAACACGATAAAATAAAGTACATATTTAGTAGTTTTTAAATTTACAAATGTATAATACTTGTCATAATTTTGTAAAATATTTATCAATATTATTTTATGTATAAATCGAAACATAAAATAGATACGCACAAAGACAACTTTTGTTATCATCGCGTAAGAATATCATAAAAACATTATTAAAAATATAATTTAAATGCATGTAATATACATAAAACAATCATAAAGGTATCCTATGTCAAACCGATTTCAATTTATTTAAATAAATATCACCGTTATGAAATATATTATCTAAAAACTAAAATTGAAGGATTATTTTAGACTGGATTAGACTGGATAAGGCGCAGATTTTATTTTTAGAATCGAATCTAAAAATAAGCAGCATTATAAGCCCGCCCAAAATTCGTACTTATATTAGGGTTATTTTAGAACTGGGGTAATTTAGGTTTCCTGTTTCAATTTAATATATGTTTGCATTATATCAAAATAAATTATCAATTCATTAAATTTCGAACACATTGATGACAAATATTCAACAAACATCATACAAATAAAAACTTCACATATGCGTATCTTATGCATGTACACAATCACTTTTTATTAATTTCTCATAATGCTCTAAAACTGAATTTGAACTATTACAAATTAAAAAATAATTATTTATTTTAGAAAAATCAGTATTAAATCGTTAGTATGCAGCTTTTCCTTCAAGCTAATTTATTATTCCAATGGATTATCAAAGAGGTGTATCTTGCCATGAAAAATAAAATTTAAATTTTTATTTGACAGGATTTTTTACTTTTATTACCCTTCATCTTATCATCGTTTACCAATACACAAAGTTTCTGGCTCAATGAATATGGCTAAATATTTTGATTTGAAACTTTATTAACTATAAATCTGACTCTGTTAAGTCACATTGCATCTAGAATTTCGCGAAAAATGTCACGTGAGTTAATAGAATTGTATTATACTATTTAACTCAGTAAAATCATCGATTGCAGATAATCAGCAAGTTGAATCGACGATATTTTTCTTGTTCACTATATACTTATATCCTTTCAAAAACACTTTAAGTCAATCAAATTGTTCATTGATGTTGATTACAAAACTCTAGAAAATTTAATCTGCAATACTGAACAGGCGATACACAAAAATTTCTAGAAAAATTATTAGATGTTTATGTAAGGATATTTTTGTGTACAACTTATCAAATATCACATCCTATTTCAAATGTAAAAATAACACAATGAAACAAAGAAGTTTTATTTTATAGAAGGGACTTCAATTATCCCTTTAAGACAGAAATGAAAAAAAATCAAAACGTTTTATAAAATAATGGATGTTAGTAGTTCTTACATAAAATCGTCAACATCAAGGGATAAAGTAATCGACAAGAAAAAAAAGTTCCTCTTATTTAATTAAATATATATTATATTTCTTTTGTGTTCATTCCCTTGAAGTAGTCTAAAATTAAAAAATAAATTGAACAAATAAATTAAAGAAGTAATATTAAATAAATTTCAGTAAATTTTATAGAATAGAAAATTTTATAAGTATGGTACTACAAAAGTATCAATTATTTTAAAAATATTTTGGAACATTTATCTCAAAAAATGAAAAAAAAAGAATCAATATCGTGCATGGAAGATACAGTGATAATTTATTACAGCATCTATAATACAATGATAGTGCAGTAGAAAATTGTGAAGATTATTGAATTAATATATTTGTAATAATCCTTGAAAAATGTTGATTTTTAAATTTCAAACTGAAAACGATGAAAGTGTATGAAAATAGATTAAAAAAGAATGAAGTCTAAAAGAATAGAATTTTATAGCATAGCCTACCTAAACCCGCAGTTACTGTTATTTGTGATATAAGCAGACGGTTAGTTCACCTTGCACGATCGTAGCAATAATTGACTATTTAGCTCATGTATAAACGTGCCTTAAGTACGGATTTAGGTCACACTATGCTATAAAATTATGAAATGTTTATATAAATATGCAGTTTTATTTCGTTATAAAATGGTAAAAAAGAACTATTTCTTTCCTTAAGTTTTTTTTATCTATACACCCTACACATTTATTTCCAAGACTTCCTAACAGCTTAGCCCATTTTTTTAATTATTTCCTACAATAAAGTAGTCCTTCAATTAAAAATTTGCACGAAAATAATTTTGTCAATTCGTAATACATCTCATAAAACAATCAGAGAAACATTCTTTCATCATATGCAACATTATAAATGAAAATAGATCGATGAGCAAATTCAAAAAAATTTTCTATGAAACTCGATCCAAATATGAAATATTAATTGAATAAATTGGCAAATAGTATATGCCTTTAAGTTAATGTATCATTTCTACACACATAATATAATATTATTAAAATAAAAAATATTTTAATGAAATGCAACGTGAAACTTATTCAAATTCGACTAATTGGTGTACCATGCATAATCTATAATTGACACAACGAAAAATTCATAATAAATTTTCATTCAAAAAACAAATGAGTTTTGATTTAAAATTGTTTAAATAGTGAAAAAAAGATCGATTCTTGAAAAAAAAAGATAAATAATTAAAGTTTCGAAAAAAATTTCAATTCAGAGTATCTTTATAACCATAAACTGAAAAATAAATTTGTCCAAGATATATGAAATCTTTTTTTAAATTAACGATACCGTAATAACTTATACAAAAATCTTTCTTAGAAATATGCAAGATTTAGTGTGGCTGCTTATTATTTAGACTCACTTAATTATGACTATCAAAAACAATATATGTTCATCCAAATATTTGCTTCTTATTGTAAAAACTCAATAAAAACTTGATTCTTACAAAATACAATAAATTCGAATTGAAAATTTGTTTCTCATAATATACTATGTTAAATGGTTAGTTTCGATAATGTTAACGCCTTTGTTTACATTCATACAAGACGCACAAAATTGGTTTATCGCCAACTATTGCACCGTTTATAACACTCTCTAACGCATGAATAAGCATAATGGTGGATCTAGACAAGCTATGCTATAAAACTGTCCCATCTCGTATAACGTGAATATCAGCACCATAAGAACGCTGAAAAATGATGAGCCACTTAAGTCGTATGTATCAAAATATGCTATTTTGTTTAAACGATTATGCTATGAACGACACTATAATTTTGATTTCACCATTAGAATAAGTGCAAAAATTAATTGTTCCAAAAACGTTCCAAAAACCAAAAATTTAAAAACCATAATAATAGACTTTGTCCTATTAAAATTGGATTTGCAATGAAATTCCCATGATAAGCGATACTTACAAGCGCACATACATATTCACGCAAACCCACAGGTATTTTTTAAAAATCGCGTGATTTGAACATCTAATGTTTTCAAATGGCTTTTTAGAGTTACATGATAAAACATGAATTTTACGTTTAAAAAGCTTTCTTGAGAAATAAGTTCAGGTGAAAGGTGAAATCTCTTAGCTCCTGAAACCCCATGTATAATTAGTATCAACTAAAAATGAATAAAATTGATTTAAATTTACCACCACAGTTCTTTTAACAAATACTTTCTGTTACATAAACTAAACAGTGTATCTGAAACCAATTCAATTCATATAAAAATTATTTTGAATAGTTATGGAATCGTTTTGAATTTTGAAATAGGATTTTGATTACATACATTCAAATAAAATCTGATTTGTTATTCTTTAATTAATTGTCCAAGTTTAAAAATGTCTATGTCTAATATAAATAATATAAACGTGTAATCAAAAGTCTGTAAAAATTGTTTTCTACGGAATTACAAAATTTCCCTGTCTATTTTATTTTTGCAGTGACTGCAATAAATGAGAAAATTAATCATTCACAATTTTTGCATGATTATTATAAGCGATTCTTTTATGGGATACATACCTTATCTGCCAACTTTCAATAGAAAAAAAATAGTTTAAGTTTTATCTATCAGGTTCTTTTATAATTTTTAAGGGATAAATACAGTTATAGGTAACGTAATATTTGACAAGATCAATGTGACTTCTAAAAATTTATGATAACTCTTAAATGTGGTGTTTTAATTCTGGGTTACTATTGAAATATATAGTTGTTTATATTCAAGAATAGCAACCTTACAATGTAACACCTTTATGTTTATTTTGTTTGCAATCCTGCCTTTCAAATCAACAAAAAAAAATAGGCTGTGTTTTTCAACTTATTTAAAAATTATTTTAGGAAAATTCAATATTACCATTCTTATAGATTTAACTATATCAGTTTCTGTGAATAAATTTTCTCGTGTGAAAAAAAAAAATATGATCAGTAACGGTAGCACACCTTCCTAAATTTCCCGATAGAATCTTTCGATAATACTTATAAAAGACGTTATAGAAAGATCACATTAAAATATAGATTCATAGTATACATAATTACATAATATTTTAGATCCAGCCCAAGGTAATTAATTGCATAAATGTGATCTTTCACACTAGTTAACTTGATCGTCGATTAATACGTAGTAAGAAGCAATTTCTTGTTTGCTTACCTGTGGTAAGGGCATCGAAACAGGGTTAAGCAGCCAGATCTCTAAATAAACATACTCTACCGGCAGAACGCTGACCCGAACCGGTACAATCGATCGTGTATTTGCTAGGAAAATTCGATAAAGTCTAAAAACTATTTTTGAAAAGATGAGTTATTGCACTTGGAATGATTATCATTGGTCCTGGATAATCGTCATCCGGAAACCTTTGATGCCCGAAATCGTTCTCGTAGGACTGTGGGTAGCAGCAAGCAAAAACGTGCTTAAATAATGACTGTTTAATGAAAAATAAACAAAACGGCTTAACCTCAATATAATCACACTGAGAGAAGAAGGCACACCGACACAAATGTCGCTGGTAAAAATATTTTTTCCTTTTTTTCATTATTCATTTTCTTATGATCATTTTTTTAAATATTATTGTACAATTAACAGACATCACGGTTATTAAACTTACAGACGAGAAAGAAGGTATATTTTGTATAAAAGTACCAGGCACTTATGGTAAGGTAAGGTACAATGACTAGTAGTATTTAATTTCGCTGTTATCCGGATAGTTCCTCTTCCCTTGTTGTTTTCTACGAGTCTGGATTTTCGCCTGGATTAGTCAGAAACATTGCAGCAATTGTTCTGTTCTTTTTCATTCGATTTTGTGTGTTAATGTGTACCGATGTAATCGTGTAATTTTTCTTCTTGTGGTTTCATTTATCATACTCGCATAGCCATACATTGAAAGAAACAATTTCAGTCTTATCGTTGTGCTCTTACTGTAACGGAAGCAATGAGCTTTCGCCGTCAAGCGGACAGATATTGAATAGACAGTCAAAACGCGGCGCCGAATGATTTCCTTTTTTTCTGTAAACATATACTTTCAAAAGAGATCGTTCGACACAAAAGGAATGAATTCTGATGCGCTTGAAGACGACTTTCACGCCTTAAGTACGAGCATATCACAGATAGTATTACGTATATTGTTATAGATAATATCACGTACGCATTCATATAGTGTTGAATAATTAATTATAAAGCGTATATCACTGCTTAAAAGTGTGCGTAACAATAAAATGCAAACACTGTGTGAGAAAGTCATCATATACAAGTTCTCATCCTCACTGGCACTTGGACACTCGGTGGAAGCGCGTGTAGCTTATAACACTAAGTAACGTATATATTTATTTACGTCGCAGGCATTTTACTTTATTCTCCATCGTCTCGATGCTCGAGATGCAGCGCAGGCGAATATCGGCGAACGTCATCTTAACAGACCATCAATTTTACCAACGCATTCGAATATATTGCCGTTCTCCGAGGCATTCGCCACTGCTGCACTTTCTCTAGCATTCGTACGTACCTATCCACATATATCAGCAGATAAAATATATGCTTCACTATAATCATCAACTCGAGTTTATAATAGTAATAATAATAATAATAATAGAAACAGGCGGCAATGAGCCGCAACGCAGGGAGGCACGTGTCGCTAACGTGAATCATGAAAGTACTATTGTGGCGAAAATACCTGTTATAGGAATCATAATAGTCTTTCCTGTCGGCTGACGGCTGTCCAGGTGGCTGGGCTGCTGATGAGACGCTGGCCGGCGAGGCTGTCGGCGCCGACGACGGTGGAGCTTGAGAAGCTGGTGGCACCGACGACTGCTGGCTGCCGATGGGGCCGGGACCACGATAACGCGAGGTCACTGGGCCGCGGCTATCGTTACTGCGGTAGCTCGGTTCGTGAACCGGTGCCACCGCGGTATCGCCGTAGTAACTGGCGTATGGTTCACGGGAGCGAGGACGCTCGCGGTCACGGTCCTTGTGATATCTACAAATGAGAATGATCCAATGGTTATACAAATGCATTATTTCGGTGAGCAAGCAGTTTTCTTCGACGTGACTAGCTAGTAAACCAAATAATTGTGAGTAAAACTTTTTAAAAAATAAAATTTCAGTCCTCTTTAAAACTGTAACTACGAAACAAAAAAGATCATGCAGGTATTTACGTCTCCCACGACCTCGCACGATCTCAACGTCTACAACTAAAAATTACCAACATCTACTACATTTATACATGCTAAGTGGTCAAACGAACAAAAAAATACGAAACTATTACGACCGCGTGATACGGTTACGTACCTAAGGGGCGAACGAGCCGGTGACCTATACGGGGCCGGCGCTTCTCGAGGTCGCTTGATCTTACGATCACGATCTCTTTCACGCGGAAGAGATCCTCTCGGCGATTGGCTGCGAGAGTAAGATCGAGATCTATAACACAAAACCAGCGATTTAATATTTGAAACTGAATAATGTGTGCGTGCTTGTGTGAGGATCGGTGCTTGTACGAATACGATGCATAGATCTTTTTTCGTGAAACGTCTGATTGCTTTCATTACAAATTAGTTAGGTCCAGAATTCACTTTACTAGGGTTTCCCTTTCATATACGCAATACATAAAAGCTTTTTAAAAATCATTTTTAACTTGAACGTTTTGAAAATTTTAATTATTCAAAGCTATAATCACTTTCTAGTGCATGGATAAATTTATACTGAGGACTGCTTTTGATAATCTTTAGAGTACTCATAGCAACGCATAAATTACAGTGAATTATTTATACACGAAGTGTATTATACTCAATACTTAGCATCTATAGCTTTAAAAAAAAAAAATGAAATTGGATATTAACCTGCTGATAGAGAAGCTACCGCTGCGTGACCTGCGCTGCTTTTTGGGCGTGCGACTGCGCGCTCTGTGTGATGGTGGTGGCGATCTCGAACTTTGTCGCCTCTTGGGTGGTGGCGAGCGTGAACGGCTTGGTCGTGATGGTGAAGCTCGTCGACCAAACGAACGGGATCTAGAGCGAGACCTCGATCGCGAATAACTGCGCGACCTCGAACGTCTCCGATGTTTGCCCATTCGCCGGTCACGCTCATCTTTTTCGCGCAGCATTCTTTGGAAGGCTTCCAGCGGGTCGTCGATTACACTAAACAAAAATGTTTACTTTTTAGTAAAGTTTTTCAAAATTATCATAAATTTTCACAATCGACAAGAAATAGAAATGCCTACCCCGGTGTTCCGTTGTGTATGTTTCGACCCATTCCTGGAGGAGGTGGTTGCATTCCTCTGTAGCCCACTGTAATTTAGAATATAATGTGTGATTAATTTTTCATAATCTTTGCAAAATAAACTAGTATAGTGTTCTGAATATACTGTGTTATTATAGTGTTATAAGACTTCTTATTTGCAATTCACCATTACTGAAATTAGATGTTGCTATTAAATGTTTTTCTATGTACAGTACAGATTTTTGTTATTGATTGAAAAACTTAAAGACCTTCGTTTAATAGTAATATTTTACAGATTACGAATAATTGACTTATGAAGCGAGTTATATTAATTATTTTTATTTATGGCACCTTTTCTTTATACCAATAAAATAGCTGTACAGCTAGAGTAAACTAATATCAATGTTTATCCTGATGTTAAAGAAACTTAATTCTTCTTATCATGCTTCTAATAACAACTACTTTCTCTTATTTTACTAGAGGACTTTGAGGTTTATGAACTTTTAAGGTATCAAATATACTTTTTAAAATGTGTATGTTTTATAAATGTTAAATTTAAACTAGAAATAGTGTTTGTATTTAACTTTTTTTTTTCATTCCAACACATAAGAAGTCTCATGTGCAGTGGTATATGTTTTGTAAAAAAATCTCACATTTACACTAGAAAAGTTGTAATCTTATAAAAATAAAAACCTTGTAAGTCCCATTTGGATCGAATCTGTGTCCTATATCCTGTTCGCCGTGCAAAAAAATGTAAAAAAATTCTTTGTTAATTACCAATGTTTTCAACTAAATTTTCAATATAAAATGAACACTATTTTTTAACTCAATTTCTTTATGGAAATCAAAAGCAACATAACACTTATTTTCCGTAAGATTTTACTCAAACTGTACAGTGAGCTCATCAACAGTATTAAAGGTTAACCGATAAGTCAATAATTAATTTAACAATGCAATATTCTTCTCTTCTCGGTTTACCTTTCAGGCTACGCGATTATTAAAGCAATTGTCATAACAGTGAGCTTTGATTTAAAAAGTTAGAGTCAATTAAGTCAAGCAGAAGAAGCGTCTTTATAAATGTTTGATATTTATAAATCAAAGTTCTTTGCCACTGTAGAAGTACTTCGTTTGTTAATATTTATCTATCTGTGCACCTTCCCAAGCATCAATTCATACAGTAAACATGCCGAAAAATGTAAAAAAACACCAAGCAAGTCAATAGCCAAAAATCAAGAGCATAGAAATAAAAGCAGCCATCAGAACCGATTAGAATCGTACAAAAGTTTGCTTACTGTTGTGCATGCCTCTCATAGGCCTTGGAGGTCCGCCGGGATAGGTTCTGGGCGGAGCTCCAGGCCGATATCCTGTACCAGGGGGCTGTTGTTGATATGGTGCTGGCGGAGGAGGTGGCCTGCCATCGTATCGCTGAGGGGGAGGCGGAGGACCGTAAGGAGCTGGTGCCTGATGTGGAGGATACATAGGCATCCGCGGTGGTGCCATGTAAGGATCAGGTAATAGCGGTGGATTGTGTCCTGGAGCAGGAGGTGGATTATAATTTGGCGGTGGCGGTGGAGGAGCTCGCTCCTCACCTGGCGGATATGGCAAAAGTGCTGCAGGCTGTCCATGGTTTGGAGCATGTAAATGTGGTTCGTCCACCTGTAAATAAATAGTTTTCATAGTTTATTTTATGGCTTAATGGCATAATTAAGCTTGTAAACGCCGTAGTACACATATTTTTTATACTTACAGTGGGAGTGCCAGCTCTATCTTCGGTTGATCTCCTAAGATTAGGATCATAGTGTAATGGAGCTGGATGATAGCGTCCATCAGCAGGTGGTATATGACCAGGCCCATAACTCTTATTGTGTGGGGCTTGATGTGGCATGGAATAATCTGAATGAGGTTGCGAATTTCGGGGTGATAGTGAACGTCTACGGCTTGGTGGTCTCATATTATTATCAACTCTATTATGATAAGATGCATTTCTGTAATTTTAAAATCATAATTTTGTTAGAAAATCACTAAATTTCATTTTGTTGCATGATATGGTGAAATAAGCTTACCTATCCCTGTGGTTATCCCTGCTAAAGCTCCTACGTCGCTCTCTCGTATACCTATCCCGAGCGTAATCATCATCCCTGAGTTCACTGCTGGATTCACGATCATGCCAGGGCTGATCAGATGTACGCTTTGGTAATAGAGGCGGCTCAGTACCTGGTGGAGGTGGTACTTCTGCTTCGTCATCTGCTGCTAATTTTGTCACAATATCGTTGTGCGTATCAGTCTCTAGTGTAGAATCTGTTAGAGCTAAATCAATTTCAAAGACTAAGTTAGTTTTTTCCTTACTAATATACTCATTGTCGGTTGTAAATTATAAAAAGGGCCTTACCTGCAGAACTTAAAGTAGCCTTTTCGTAGGAAGGAGATGCTTTGCCAAGAACAGGCTTGTCAGCCTCTTTGGCTTCAGCTAGGTCGGCGCCACTAACGGCCTGACTAGAGTTTCTCGCGGCTCCCGGAGTTGCAGCTGACATGCTTGGAGAAGCTGAAAGCTTTTCGGATATTGTACTGCCAGGTTCTATCATAACGACCGCAGCTGCAGCCGCGATTTTTTGGCTGAGCGGTGGTTGCGAGGGCGGCGGTTTGTATACGGGTCTCTTCGCATAACCTGTCTCATTCCTAAAGTTGAGAACAGCGTTACGTAGATAACGATTGGGGATGAGTGACTCAGGTGAGACGTCTTTCTCACTGCAATCTGGACATTCATGCTCCTCCGACTCGAGTAGGAACGTGCGTATACATTCATCGCAAAATGAATTACCACAACACGGTATCATGACGGCGTCAGTAAGGAGATCCTTACAAATGTTGCACAGTAAATCTTCAGGAATTTCTGGTTTTTCTATTACAGGTTCTGGATCTTGTGCAAATGGTGGCCTCTCTTTCTTTCCCTCTTTATACGCTTGACTGTAAAAGAATTGATAATTTTTTATGACCGACGAATATTTGAGATTCAGCAAGCAATAATATAAAGCTACTTACTGGTCAATTGCAGGTACTGCATAAGTTCCCCCAGGAGTCATCATAGCGCCAGGAACTGATGGCCCGTCTACAGGGACCATAAAACTTCTAGGAATACCAGTACTTTTCTTAATTTCTATGGGCTCCTGACTGACTCCAAGAGGACAATTCTTGATCCAATGCCCAGGTTGATGACACTTGTAACAACGATAATTTGGAGGCACTTCACCAGTTTGATTAGAACCCCGAATTTTTATATAACTAATAAAATATATAAATTATGAGTTATTAAGATAATTATAATTTAATATTGAATTGCAATATATTGAATTTAAAACGAACTTTGAGGGATCATAGTCTTGAGTTGACTGTGTCATCATAGCTCTGATCTTGTCCTCTTCTGATCCATCTAATCTGGTAAGATCGACAGATCTTCCCAGATTATTTTCATCTTTAGAGTTACTGAATGCTGGTGCTTCTGTTCTATCCCAAGTGCGTTTCTGTTGAATGGTTAAAGGTACTCTAGCAACAATAAGGCTAGTATTTTTTGCAATTAAAGCATTATCATCAGTATAATCTGAAAAGATATTTTTTTTATTAGGTTGTATGTTAGATTTTTAAATATGCATGAGCATTAATCTATTGAGATGCAATAAGTATACTATTATAATAAGAAAAACAATATGTTTTTACCTTCTTTTGTCTGTGCATTTGTGATCTGTAAATCAAAATCTGTATTCTTGCCAATACGTTTTTGATGAAAAATGGCTTTTTTCAAATCTGCTACAGAAATATGTAGCCCATCAAATGAAACAGTATCAAAATCCAATGTGGACTTGAATTTATAATGAACCGACATTTCTGGCCTGCAATATATTTCTGAAATTAAAAAATATTCATGAATATTTTAATCGACCATTATACATGATTCTACCATTCAAAGGTACTGAATTATTGATTTCCTACTTTGTGCAGATATATGACAATCAAAAAAATCAGCGAACGCTTTGAATCTACAAATAATTCAGTTTTTTCCGTTTCTACAAAAACCATTTTCATCAGAAAGGCATCTTAAGTAAATCATGCTTTCCCACAGCTTGAACAATTCGATTTAATGCCTTAAAAAAAATTGTATAAACTTGAAAAACTAAAGTAGTAAGTCAAAAGAAACGATCTAAAGAACTTGTGCAGTCGCAAGCACGAGACTTAAGGTGTTTAATTTTAAAACTATTTGAGCTTCGCTTCTCATGCACGCGCAATCAAAAGCTTCAAAGCCAGAAGACCACTGCTTTTAAAATTGACCTACAAACTTAATCACCATTCCAGATGAATAATCATGTCAAGTGTCTCCGATAGTTCCGGCGTATTTCTTACTATTTATCAACATTATGTCACTTCAACCAAAACTACAGTCTCTCAGCCCCCGATCAACTTCCCCATCGGACCAAACTCATCTTTTACAAAAACAGACCCTATACGATCAGCCTGCACCCAAGACGACAAAAAGCCGCAGGTACACAGCGTCATGAAAGCCCATCACGAATCACTCCCAGCCGCGTTCACGATTACCAAACCCACCCCGATTTGCGTGTGAATCACTCCGGGAGCTTGGGACTCCACGTAATCTCGGCCTCGCGCACGCCCCGAAAAATAGCCGAGCAAGAAAAACCAGAGAGAGCGAGAGAGAGAGAGAGACTATAGAGAAAGAGAAAGAGAGAGAGAGAGAGAGACAAGGGAAAAGACTTACGCTACACATCGGTGCTGCGAGGACGGGCTCAGACGAGCGCAAGCGGCAGTCGCATTGGGACCGCGTCGAGGAGGTCGTCCGGGACTCGCTCCTGGTGTGCCTCGAGCGCAGCTGGACGAGTTGGCGTGTGCGGACACACGCGCACGCAAGACCTTCACTATGTCTTGCACTAGGACACGCTATTGCCGAGGCCTCTCAGCTATCTGTATGTGCGCCGCTGCAAAAGATGGCCGAATGAATTGGCGACGACGACTGACTGACGTAGTTGTTGATGCCTTATATACGCGCATATATATGTATACGGCAGTATATAGATATAATAATAGCTGTGGGTTATCTAGGGGAAGGGGACGCTCCTATAACGCTCGCGATGCGCGCGTTTCGGATTGTTCGGAATCGCCGAGGATTCTGGACAATCTCGACGTCACTAATATATATATGGACAAAAGATGACGTTAACGCAATTAAATGCGTGGAATTACCCTACTGCTGCGTGTAATTGTAACTGAATAATCAATGAATTCCTTTCTCTGGGACGGTTCTTCGGGAGACTTTTTGAGAAACTGGTTTCCTTTTTTGTTGTCGTTGATCGTTTTAGCATTTAGCATTATTAGCCCTACTAATTACTATATGTAACCTGTAAAACCCCGGCATCACGAACAGAGGGCGCTAACTTGCTCTTAAAATTGTAAATTACTCATATTTCGGCTAATATACCGCATTCGCAACAAGTAATTTATGAATTATTTATAACAATACTTAAAACATTACAAAATTAATAATTTTAGGAAAAAATCTTAATTTTTCTATTTTTACAATTAAATGTATGTACGTCAATTAATATACTGAATAGGATAAGAGAAATGCTTGTAGTTTTTTAATTATAACAAGTAGTTTTTTGCAATAAAACTAAAAGTGGAAAAAAATTTTGTGTGTGTGTGTGAAAATTAAGCAACTTCACACTGCTATATGAATGTAGCAACTACTTCACGCCGTATACAAAGTTGTCTGACTCCATGTTTTGACGACTTCATTGTTGTGAATTATTGTGATTGAAATTTAGTCAATACGGAAGTAATCATTGAGATAGTAACGCGTTTAGACTTAATTCTCTCGAGCTTAAAAAAATATCAATATGCCAAAAGTTAGAAGAAGCAAGAAGCCCCCACCTGATGGATGGGAGCTCATAGAACCTACACTTGAAGAACTCGAGGCTAAGATGCGAGAAGGTAAGTGTTCATGAATTTATCTTTAGTATTTTAATTCTGTATTGGCATATTAAGTATGTCAATTATTTTATTTTCAAAGGTAAAATGAAATTGGTTCATTCTTTCGAGTTAGATTATTTCTTTTTTAGGTTAATAAGAGATATACTTTGAACTTGCTTTTGAATAAGTAATCAGCATTTATCATAAGTATTATAATGTTAATGTAGTTGTTAAGATTATTTACCTTATTGTTCAACAGCTGAGACAGAGCCGCATGAAGGTAAAAGAAAGCAAGAGTCCCTGTGGCCGATTTTTAAAATACACCATCAGAAGTCCAGATACATATATGACTTGTTTTATCGCCGTAAAGCAATTAGTCGAGGTGAATATAACTATTCTGATCATTACATGAAACTTGACGGTTTTGCATCAGTTTTTTAATTTTTTATAAATTTCATTTACAGAACTATATGAGTTTTGTATTGCTGAAAACATTGCAGACAAGAACTTGATCGCCAAATGGAAAAAAGTTGGCTATGAAAATCTTTGCTGTTTACGATGTATACAAACCAGAGACACAAATTTTGGAACCAATTGTATATGTCGTGTACCAAAGGGAAAACTAGAAGAAGGTCGTATTGTTGAGTGCATTCACTGTGGATGTCGAGGTTGTTCTGGCTGAATGTGTTTAGTTATATTAAGACTACATTAACATATGTATCAAACTAATTTGACTTAATTTAGGAAATTAAAACAATTGTCCAATATTGGATGTTTGAACACCATAATGATAAATATGTATCAGCAAATCTGTAAATACAAATATTTGTTACAAAATAGAAAATAATGAAATTTATTATGAAATTGACATAATAATTGGCATAAAATGTTTTATTATATATAATAATGTAATGCCCAATCAAGCACACCATGGTCTATTTAATGTTGCATCATTCAAAAAATTTGACGTAATTAATAGTACTTAATTTAAAGATATCTATGAGAATGTATTCATGATTGTGATAACATTATACAGTTCCCAATAATACAAGCTTTATAGCACCAATGAAAAAATAATATTTTGTGCAAAAAAAGTGAAATAATAAACAAAGTAAAATTTAACAGAAATTTTAAAAGTTTTTTATAAAAGAAAATTATTGAAAAACATTAATAACAATTAAAATGCTTTATAATTTTTCATTGTAGCTGATTGATAATCCATTTCACTTAAATAACTATTTTACTACCTTGAATTGATGAGCAACAATACCTATGTATTGAAAATGATACATTCCATTTGCATTATAACTCAATTCTTCATACTACTGTGAGATTTTTAAATATTAAACTTAAATATTTTTTGTGAAAACAATTCGCTGTTCTCTTAATAAAGAGATTCTGTACTTATGTTATTACTATGATGGCATGTTATTTAAACACTTGTATTTCTAAAATAGAAAATAAACAAGAATAAATAAGTACCCAAGATCTTGTAGCATAGCTATACTTAAATTTATTTGTTTGGTTTATCTTATTGCAAACATTCTTTTCACATTTTTTACTGAGATATTCAAGTAGTTCAATGGCTTTTTAAAAGAAATGTTTTAAAAATTACAAAAAGTTGTGCATACAACCTTTATAATAATAAATAAAGTAACTTAATTGCAAGCGTTAACGCAGCCTACGTCGCTATTCTATCGATATTAGTGAGTTATACGTATTCAAAAATTGTTTTAAATAGAGAAACCGGGATTATCAATTTTTCCTCCCCTTTGAAGTTCAAATCTGCAAGCTGTACGTATAAATTATGATTGGTATATTTATACAATTGAGATGGAACTTCACTTACAGATAAGTTCGTTTAATCTGACAATTATAGTTGCAAACATCGGGGGCCTATTTCAAAGTAAATATAAGTAATAGAATTTTTTTATTTTATTTTTTAAATCCGATAAAGTATGCAGAACGTGCATATCACATACTTCTATTACAATCTGAAGTCGAGGACTAAAAAACGTAATGTCTGTATTATTGAGTTGCAAAGTTTCATATGCACTCTTAAAAACTGCCAGGATGGCTAAATTCATCGATGGATGAAACATTAAAAATTTTTGAAATACTGAACAATATTTAACGGCCCCTCAGAGATTTTCATTTATTTATGTATTCATTTTTTAATACAATATAATAACCAATCAAGTATACGTATTTGTCGAATTCTCCAAAAAAAATTTTTTAGCTATAGAACTTTCAGATTGAACGGACTTTCTTCTGTAAGACATAAAGATGATAAAAAAATAATACGCTATACAATAAAATAAATAAAATTAATACGATAAAATACTGGAATAATAACAATACTACGAATATTCCCAAGGCACAAATAAAGTTCGACCGGCTCGAAAGCTCTAATAGCTTGAAAAAAATTTTTTCAGATTCTAAACCAAAGAAAGTGCATTTTTTTAGAGAATTTGTCATGTAACTGCGAAATCGTGGCCGTTTTCTAATTTTTTTTCCTCAGTCTTATCATCGTGTAAACAGAAGTAGATTCGAAAAAGTTAATATTTAAACAAGAAAACAGGTGTGCGTATTTCGACCAAAACTACTCATTTACGAAGCCGCTTTGAGGTACCTTCTGCTTCTTCTATGACTCTGTAATTTTGACGCTGCGTTCGTCAACTCATGCTAAAATGATTAAAATAAGAATTTTGCAAAAAAAAATTTAATAACCGGATTAAAAATTAAACGAATGCTTTGGCCTTCGTTCCAAAAAGTATAGACGAAACGTAAAATTTTTTTCAGGGATAAGCTACTGCGATACTTTATTATCCCTAACTTCTTTCCATAGAGACTCGCAACATATGGCACAAACACGTACTGTCGTTCTCAGTTGCATCTATTTTTGTTTATTTTCATAAGATTATTTAATTCAAGAATATTGCAAAATATTTGTAGTAATAATTTCTGGCTTATGAATCGCAGTCTTTTTTTACTGATTTTTTTGTTTATCGAATGTACAAATAAATCTTGAGAGTGTATTCCAATAAGCAATACATCAACTTATAAATACAAAGATCTTCATCGTAAAGTGATTTTCATTGTTTCTATTCGTATCAAAATATTTATTTTGAACGGACTGTTCAAATTAATAAAGTTAATATTATAAATTAAATTAAAACTGTAAGGATAAATTGTAATTTAGCAAAATTGTAAACAATTATCTCCATCGCACTTCCAAAATATTATTCGCAGGGATCACTAGAGAGTAAAAAATAGAGAGAAAATCGAATTATTCTCATGGAATTGTGAATAATTAATGAGAAATATGTGGAGGAAAAAAAGAGAAAAAAATTCGACATTTAAGCCATTGAGACGCTCCGCTATACTTATCATTTTTACTTATGCAAATTGAGCTGTAATAGTGACACGCAACGAGTTACAATCGATTACTTTCACCATACACATGAAAGAACAAAAATATATGCGTTATTAGAAACATAAACATAAATGAATAAAAAATATCAGAGAATAAGTTAGTTAAGTTACTAATTTTATGTTTTCAATTTATTGTATTTCAATGCAAACAAAACGCTATTAACGTATGCGGCCACGCGGCAACCAAATGATAAATGAAAAATATTTTTGAAGTCTACGTTTTTTTATCGTCATGATGTCTGTACGTAGAAGGAAAATGTTTACAGTGCACGTGGAACGATAATTATGATGCTTATACTATTCTAAAAATACCTCGGGTGTTTAAAACATTAGCATGTTTTAATTATTTATATTATAATAATAATTATTTTTAGAAAATGATCGGAAGGTAGAAACAACTTGCGAAAGCTTGATACAAAAGAAATGTACTTCGAACTCCGGAAGGGGGTTGCATTTATGAAATCGAATGCTCACTTCTATTATCTATTTTTGTATTTTCATCATTCATTCGAACTTTCTTTTGATTTCTTCCTATCAGCAGTATAATAAAAGAGTGTTCACTATATTATTCATTGTATTATTTTTGTTATTATTATTATTATTTTATTATTATTATTATTATTTTATTATTATTATTATTATTATTATTATTGTTATTATTTGTATAAACTAGGTTTTCACTCGTACATACGTAAATATCTGCTGGCGATTAAATAAGTCGAAAAACCATTTCCTTTTTTACTTAAATATGAAATCTTAATTTCAATATAGATCGATCGAAATTGATACAACTCCAAAAAGTGAGTAAAGGTCGATGTGATATAAATAGCAATTAAAATGAATCGCTAGAAGTTTTATCGACCTCAGTGGTAAATCTTATCGACATTTGTTGACTTTAATCTAATTTTTCTAACAGAGTACATGTTTACATACAATCATGAATGTGATATACGCACGTAATATTTATAATTTATTTTTATACAAAATGCAATTCATAAACAATCGAAAACATTTTAATAAAAAGCTTTGTTACCTTACATAATGAATGATTTTTAATTAATATTATTTTTCTTTACAAATGCGAAAAGAGTATTGAAATCAAGTATATTATCTTCCCGTCTTTTCCCTATACGTAAAACCTGCGAATTATGTCATTTTTAATTGTACAACATGGATTTTTATCTATATTTTATCATTTTTATGAAAAGAATCATATGGGAAGAACGCGTAGATCTGAATTTATTAGTTTGCCTACTGCGTTATTCTCAATTCAATATAAACATCATATCCAGTGTCTTGTGAATAATTGAATAATTTTAAAAACACAAAGTAATTGCGAAAGCAGATAAAAATTTACTTATATAAAGCATATTGTAGAGCAGAACTGACTTCAGTTGATACCAAAAAAATGAAATCGAAGTGGGCAATTTTGTTAATTTACTTTGCTTTCCATATCGGTAAATACGCACTGTTGAAATTTTCATATTTATAATCTCTAATAACGTATAACGCGTATGTATACGCAATACCGATGGAATACAATTTATTCACTGACAACAGATGAATAGACCTAAAATTTCTACCTCAATCTCGACATTTTTCATCTTCCTTGCATAAAATTTTACCTTTTTATGGAAGGTTGTGAAAAATCATGGAGTATCATGCATTACGTTATGTCGTCTCTATAAAATCGCAGGAAACATCAGCGCCTCCCTAAAACCGAGAATCATCGGTGGCGAGAATGCGGACATCAAGGAATTTCCCTTCATAGCGTCGATTTGCATGAAGGGCGATCACTTCTGCGGTGGGACCATCATCGGCCCGAGACACGTTCTCACAGCTGGCCACTGCTTCAGTCGGAAACTCAACAGAAAGCTGGGCCCTCCGCCCTACGCCGACGTGACCGTCCACACCGGTACCAGTAGTAGCCGAGATATAGGTCATCTCCACCGCATCGTCGGAGTGAAGATACATCCAGGATGGGATTTGGGATCTCCCAATGACCTCGCTATCGTTACAGTATTTGTCGATTGATTGCTAAATTTTAATTTTAATCCGAATAGAGTAGACTTTGCACTGAATCAATGTTGGAACAGTTGCTCGATCCGTGAGCGATTCTCTTCGACGGTTACGAGGCGTGAATATAATCGTAAAAAAGAGCTTCTAGAAAACTTGTGAAACCCACTATGGTCTCGCACTTTTTTAATTTGTGATAGCTCATTTTTCTTTTGTTATACATTTTTGAAATGCAGTACAAAGAATTTAACATAAATTCATTTATTCTTATTGCCATTTTTCGCAACGATTGTCATTTCAGGTGAAAAGCACACACATAACCTCAAAAATTATATTTTATCATAAATAATAATTACTTACTTTGGTTTACCACATAAAAACGCAGTGTTCCGAGGTAGCTATTATAATTGTTCATGTTTAGTAAGTCTCGTGTTTCTATAATTTTGTGTTATTTTAATAAACAATGAGAAATACGTCGCGAGAGATGGAAGAGTAAGGCGACCGACACATTTAATCAGTCACTAACTGTATCAATAAAAACTCTGTGTTCCGAGGTAGCCTATATGCAATAACAAATAGTTACCAATTTTATTTTTGATTTTATGAAATGAATCTTAAGCAAACAATGAGGAAATACGGCCCCAAGTGAGGTCACAAACGGTCATCACTTTGACTATACGACATCCCCTTAACATTGTTTAGCGCCGGCTTCGTCCTTTGTTTCAAATGAGTTCGAAATCGGCTATGAATCGGCAATGATTTTTTGTTCTCCCCATACAAGTTTAAATAAAAACTTTTTTTTTAATATGAAGTTGACGACGATTTCAGCTCGCAGACGAAATCGTATTCGACGAGAAGCAGCAGAAGGCTGAGCTGCCGAAGCACGACGTCGTCACCGGCACGACGGCTTACGTAACCGGTTGGGGAAGTACTTCAACGTCAACTACCGCGGGATCCTCCGTCCAACTGCAGAAGCTCAAGACGACAATTCTCGACAAGCCGACCTGCCAAGCGACAGTGAATTTCAATCTTTACGATGATAACATGTGCACCGTTCACGCCCCGGGACGCGGATTCTGCCGTGTAAGTTATTGATAGTTATGTATTTATCGACGAATTTACAAAGCTGTATATGGGAAAATCGGCCAAAATAATTCAGATAACTGCAACGGAAATCGGCCAAACAAAAATCTCGTGAGAATCGTCTGGGCTAGCGTTTTTTTTTTTTTTTGTTCTACAGGACTCTCGCAGAAGACGAGAAAAATAGTGTTCCCTGCACGAAATCGAATGAATGTTTTTGGGTATTTCGATATTTGTGTACAAATTTTTAAAAAATTCGCTTTTTAAGCGTTTTTTTCAATTCGAATTTAGAGGGAGATGGAATTTTACTTTTTATTTTTCAAAAATTGTGAAAATTGAAAAAACTTTTAATTTTTCAAAAATTTTTGATAAAATGCATACGTATTCTTTGAGTAATTTTAAGCTTTGTTTATTCTACCAGGGACGCTGTTTCACAAAAACCGTCATCATTTTGTTAAAAAATATCTAGACAAAAAAGCTCGACCAATTTGAAAAGCTCAGATATTTTCTGAACTTTTGTGCATATTTGCGACGGTAAAAATAAAGTTTAATCTCATCCCTCTAAATTCGAATTGAAAAAAAAACACTTAAAAAACGAATTTTTTAAAATTTTTGTACAAATATCTAAATACCCAAAAACACTCATTTGATTTCGTGGGAAAACTACTTTTTTCGCGCTCTGGGGGTCCTATAGAACAAAAAAAAAAACGCTACCCCAGACGAGTCTTACGAGATTTTTTTTGGCCGATTTCCGATGCAATTTCTGGAATTATTTTGGCGGATTTTCCCATATATAGCGATATTAATAATATAATTATGGTATTCGATTGTTAGATTAATTAGAAGCCATTTATAACTTTAAACTATCGTACAGTAGAATATATGGTAGACAATTATGTGATGGAGGGCAACTACGTCTTAGTATTTCGAAATTTTGTATTTACCGCGTACATTATTATTATTGTATGCGACAAAGTAAAAATTAGCTATGCTCTTTCGTGTTATGTCGTGACGCGGGAAATTCAAATGTAAATCATCTTAAAATTGCCTAAATTTTCACAAGCTGTAAAAGTATAACACCCCATCCATCGTATTGCTTACGCACATGTGCTAACTGCTATTTCTCGATGTTTACAGGGTGACAGTGGCGGTCCTTTGGTCGTGAATAATCAAGTCGTGGGTGTCGTGTCTTGGGTCCAGAATCAGCAATATGCCACTGGAATACCAGAAATCTACACAAACGTCTATGCCCATAGGTTCTTTATCTTGTCCGAAATGATTAAATGATTAAATCTGCGAGAAGCTTAATACATGTATAAAATACAAATTGTCTTTTTCATTAATATATTTACACATGTCAATTTGATTCCATTGATGATGATCACAAATGATACTACTTTATGGCTATACCGTACAACACGGATAATAATACAGTATTCAAAGCTCATCGAACTATCAATGGCTGCCAGGAAGAATCACTAGTAACTCAGAATTCGTTTAAAAAACCCCGTAACTTCTATCCCTTAAATATGACTTTGAGTTGCGGGATTCTTCCTCTCAGCCGTTGCAATAATCATTCCAACTCTGTACAAATATACCGAAAAAATAGATATTTTATTACGAGCTGCGCACATCGTCACATATAGCATTATTCTTCTTATTGTGTATTAATTATGTACAGGCAATTGCAGGCGACAGCTAATGGACTGCTCTGGAAACGGCCATACGAGGTGAGTGGTGAGGAGAGACAGAAAGAATAGTCGCGTCGCGCCGATCGTTAGATTCGATTTGGCTATCGTCTTGCGATTATCGATTTCGGCAATCTATAAATATTCTGTGCAATCGGTTATTTAGCGTTTGTGTAAACGAACTTACGTGTCCGAGTTTCCGATTTCTTGCGCTACGCTGTGCAAGGAACTGCAGCTGCTATTCGTTATTCGAGAGGATGTCCTGCGTGCGATCCGTGATTTTTGTTAAAAGCGCGATTTTTGTTATAAGCCAGGTTAATTTGTAAGTACCGGTTTCTCTGTCTCACTCTCTCTCTCTTACTCTCACCAATCTATCCATTGGCTCTCGCCTGCCTGCGTATTCGCATGCAAAGGAAGCACATCTGTATTGCATTCATGTGTAGAACAATTGCTTTGGAATTAACAATATATGCAATAGATTTCCACTATATAAACTGTTGTGATCGTTTGTTCTGCTTAGTTCTTCCCTGTCTCCTTTATTTAAAACCTACGTATTTTGAAAATAGTTAATAGTACATTTCCCCGTAACAATTTATATATCTGTGGCTTGCAGGAAGAACCACTTAAGTGACATTTTGCGAAAAACTTTTTTATATCGAATTCGAGGTGCTCTTAGTACCCTTTTTCATTGTACAATAGTAGGATTTCCGAAATGCACAAATATTGTAAATGCCATAGATGATTGCACAATCACTTAACTGCGTCTCTCGTAAAAATGTTACCGCAGAACCACTTAAGTGCACACGTTTTTTTTTATTTTTGTGCGAGATACACCGCGTGGAGTACATTAAAGCTGTATACTATATATCTAATTACCTATACCGATATATTCGTCGGTTTTTTTAAATTATTGAAAAATTGTCAATATGCAAAAAAAAAAAATTACTGGAAACGCTATAATAAAATTCGTACGTATTTCTTAGCTGATTCTAAGAACTTATTACTCTTGAAAATGTTCTCCAAAAGTGCGTGGTTTCTGAATAAAACATTCGTAAAAGTCTTCGTAAAAAATTTTCAATTATAATGTGCGCCAGTTTGAACACAACGAGGTTCAAAATCAACCCCCAAATCACGTACCGTTTAGGTTTGGACATTTATTCCATTGGTTACAGAGGTTCCAGATACATTATTTTGGCAACGGAATATTGTTTGCTAGGATAAATACTATAGCCATGAATTTTGGCAACATATCCAGACACCTGCAGCTTTTCCAAAATCGAGCCGGAAAGGGATATGTAGACCATACGCCGACTCCATACGCGAAATTCGGCGATTTTTCTCGGCGAATCTAATTCCGTGCCCAATATTTTGGCAACGGAATATTGTTTGTTAGGGTAAATACCATTGCCATGAATTTTGGCAATGGATCCAGACACCTGCAGCTTTTCCAAAATCGAGCCGGAAAGGGATATGCAGACCATATGCCGACTCCATACGCGTAATTCGGCAATTTTTCTCGGCGAATCTAATTCCGTGCCCAATATTTTGGCAACGTTTTATTGTTTGTTAGGGTAAATACCATTGCCATCAATTTTGGCAATGGATCCAGACACCTGCAGCTCTTCTAAAATCAAGCCGGATAGGGATATGCGGATGATACTGGACCCATTACCCAGAATTCCGCGATTTTTCTCGGTGAATCTAAGTCGATGCCGATTATTTTGCAACGGAATATTGTTTGTTAGGATAAATACTATAGCCATAAATTTTGGCAACATATCCAGACACCTGCAGCTTTTCCAAAATCGAGCCGGAAAGGGATATGCGGATGATACTGGACTCGATACGCGGAATTCGGCGATTTTTCTCGGTGAATCCAAGTCGATGCCCAATATTTCGGCGATGGAATGTTGTTTGTTAGGGCAAATACTATAGCCATGAATTTTGGCAGCGTATCCAGACACCTGCAACTTTTCCAAAATCGAGCCGGAAAGGGATATGCAGACCATATGCCGACTCCATACGCGAAATTCGGCGATTATTCTCGGCGAATCTAATTCCGTGCCCAATATGTTGACAACGGAATATTGTTTGTTACGGTAAATACCATTGCCATGAATTTTGGCAATGGATCCAGACACCTGCAGCTCTTCCAAAATCAAGCCGGAAAGGTATACGCAGACCATATCCCCAGACCACTCGATATGCGGAATTCGTCGATTTCTCTCGGCCAATCTAAGACCGTGCCCAATATTTTGGCGACGGAATATTGTTTGTTAGGGCAAATACTATAGCCATAAATTTTGGCAGCGTATCCAGACACCTGCAGCTTTTCCAAAATCGAGCCGGAAAGGGATTTGCAGACCATACGCCGACTCCATACGCGAAATTTGGTGATTTTTCTCGGCGAATCTAATTCCCTGCCCAATATTTTGGCAACGTTTTATTGTTTGTTAGAGTAAATACCATTGCCATGAATTTTGGCAATGGATCCAGACACCTGCAGCTCTTCCAAAATCAAGCCGGAAAGGCATACGCAGACCATATCCCCAGACCGCTCGATATGCGGAATTCGCCGATTTCTCTCGGCCAATCTAAGTCCGTGCCCAATATTTTGGCAACGGTATATTGTTTGTTAGGGCAAATACTATTGCCGTGAATTTTGGCAGCGTATCCAGACACCTGCAGCTTTTCCAAAATCGAGCCGGAAAGGGATATGCAGACCATACGCCGACTCCATACGCGAAATTCGGCGATTTTTCTCGGCGAATCTAATGCCCTGCCCAATATTTTGGCAACGTTTTATTGTTTGTTAGGGTAAATACCATTGCCATGAATTTTGGCAATGGATCCAGACACCTGCAGCTCTTCCAAAATCAAGCCGGAAAGGTATACGCAGACCATATCCCCAGACCACTCGATATGCGGAATTCGGCGATTTTTCTCGGTGAATCTAAGTCGATGCCCACTATTTTGGCAACGGAATATTGTTTGCTAGGATAAATACTACAGCCATGAATTTTGGCAACATATCCAGACACCTGCAGCTTTTCCAAAATCGAGCCCGAATGGGATATGCAGACCATACGCCGACTCCATACGCGAAATTCGGCGATTTTTGTCGGCGAATCTAATTCCGTGCCCAATATTTTGGCAACGGAATATTGTTTGTTAGGATAAATACTATGGCCATGAATTTTGGCAACATATCCAGACACCTGCAGCTTTTCCAAAATCGAGCCGGAAAGGGATATGCAGACCATACGCCGACTCCATACGCGAAATTCGGCGTTTTTTCTCGGCGAATCTAATTCCGTGCCCAATATTTTGGCAACGGAATATTGTTTGTTAGGGCAAATACCATTGCCATGAATTTTGGCAATGGATCCAGACACCTGCAGCTCTTCCAAAATCAAGCCGGAAAGGTATACGCAGACCATATCCCCAGACCACTCGATATGCGGAATTCGCCGATTTCTCTCGGCCAATCTAAGTCCGTGCCCAATATTTTGGCAACGGTATATTGTTTGTTAGGGCAAATACTATTGCCATGAATTTTGGCAACATATCCAGACACCTGCAGCTTTTCCAAAATAGAGCCGGAAAGGGATATGCGGATGATACTGGACTCGATGCGGAATTCGGCGATTTTTCTCGGTGAATCTAAGTCGATGCCCATTATTTTGGCAACGGAATATTGTTTGCTAGGATAAATACTATAGCCATGAATTTTGGCAACAGATCCAGACACCTGCAGCTTTTCCAAAATCGAGCCGGAAAGAGATATGCAGACCATACGCCGACTCCATACGCGAAATTTGGCGATTTTTCTCGGCGAATCTAATTCCCTGCCCAATATTTTGGCAACGTTTTATTGTTTGTTAGAGTAAATACCATTGCCATGAATTTTGGCAATGGATCCAGACACCTGCAGCTCTTCCAAAATCAAGCCGGAAAGGTATACGCAGACCATATCCCCAGACCACTCGATATGCGGAATTCGTCGATTTCTCTCGGCCAATCTAAGTCCGTGCCCAATATTTTGGCGACGGAATATTGTTTGTTAGGGCAAATACTGTTGCCATGAATTTTGGCGACATATCCAGACACCTGCAGCTTTTCCAAAATCGAGCCGGAAAGGGATATGCGGATGATACTGGACTCGATACGCGGAATTCGGCGATTTTTCTCGGTGAATCTAAGTCGATGCCCATTATTTTGGCAACGGAATATTGTTTGCTAGGATAAATACTATAGCCATGAATTTTGGCAACATATCCAGACACCTGCAGCTTTTCCAAAATCGAGCCGGAAAGGGATATGCAGACCATACGCCGAGTCCATACGCGAAATTCGGCGTTTTTTCTCGGCGAATCTAATTCCGTGCCCAATATTTTGGCAACGGAATATTGTTTGTTAGGGTAAATACCATTGCCATGAATTTTGGCAATGGATCCAGACACCTGCAGCTCTTCCAAAATCAAGCCGGAAAGGTCTACGCAGACCCATATCCCCAGACACTTCGATATGCGGAATTCAGCCGATTTTCTCTCGGCCAATCTAAGTCCGTGCCCCATATTTTGCAACGTATATTTTTGTTAGGGCAACTACTATTGCCAGAATTTTGGCAACATATCCAGACACCTGCAGCTTTTCCAAAATCGAGCCGGAAAGGGATATGCGGATGATACTGGACTCGATACGCGGAATTCGGCGATTTTTCTCGGTGAATCTAAGTCGATGCCATTATTTCGGCAACGGAATATTGTTGTTAGGATAATACTATAAGCCATGAATTTTGGCAACATATCCAGACACCTGCAGCTTTTCCAAAATCGAGCCGGAAAAGGGATATGGCAGACCATACGCCGACTCCATACGCGAAATTCGGCGATTATTCTCGGCGGAATCTAATGTCCGTGCCAATATTTTGGCAACGGAATATTGTTTGTTACGGTAAATACCATTGCCATGAATTTTGGCAATGGATCCAGGCACCTGCAGCTCTTCCAAAATCAAGCCGGAAAGGGATATCTGCAGACCATATCCCGACCTCTCATATGCGGAAATTTCTCTCGCCAAGCTAAGTCGATGAGACGGATATTGCTTTTGGCGAATCTATTCCTGAATTTTGGCGACATATCCACCTGCATAGCTTTCAAATCGAGCGGAAAGGGATATGCGGTGATACTGGACTCGATACGCGGATCGGCGATTTTTCTCGGTGAATCTAATCGATGCCCATATTTTGGCAAGGATATTGTTTGCTAGGGAATTACTATGGCATGAATTTGGCAACATATCCAGACACCTGCAGCTTTTCCAAAATCGAGCCGGAAAGGGATATGCAGACCATACGCCGACTCCATACGCGAAATTCGGCGATTTTTCTCGGCGAATCTAATTCCGTGCCCAATATTTTGGCAACGGAATATTGTTTGTTAGGGTAAATACCATTGCCATGAATTTTGGCAATGGATCCAGACACCTGCAGCTCTTCCAAAATCAAGCCGGAAAGGTGTACGCAGACCATATCCCCAGACCACTCGATATGCGGAATTCGTCGATTTCTCTCGGCCAATCTAAGTCCGTGCCCAATATTTTGGCGACGGAATATTGTTTGTTAGGGCAAATACTATTGCCATGAATTTTGGCAACATATCCAGACACCTGCAGCTTTTCCAAAATCGAGCCGGAAAGGGATATGCGGATGATACTGGACTCGATACGCGGAATTCGGCGATTTTTCTCGGTGAATCTAAGTCGATGCCCATTATTTTGGCAACGGAATATTGTTTGCTAGGATAAATACTATAGCCATGAATTTTGGCAACATATCCAGACACCTGCAGCTTTTCCAAAATCGAGCCGGAATGGGATATGCAGACCATACGCCGACTCCATACGCGAAATTCGGCGATTATTCTCGGCGAATCTAATTCCGTGCCCAATATGTTGGCAACGGAATATTGTTTGTTACGGTAAATACCATTGCCATGAATTTTGGCAATGGATCCAGACACCTGCAGCTCTTCCAAAATCAAGCCGGAAAGGTATACGCAGACCCATATCCCCAGACCACTCGATATGCGGAATTCGCCGATTTCTATCGGCCAATCTAAGTCCGTGCCCAATATTTTGGCAACGGAATATTGTTTGTTACGGTAAATACTATTGCCATGAATTTTGGCAATAGATCCAGACACCTGCAGCTCTTCCAAAATCGAGCCGGAAAGGGATATGCGGATGATACTGGACTCGATACGCGGAATTCGGCGATTTTTCTCGGTGAATCTAAGTCGATGCTCATTATTTTGGCAAACGGAATATGTTTGCTAGGATAAATACTATAGCCATGAATTTTGGCAACATATCCAGACACCTGCCAGCTTTTCCAAATCGAGCCGGAAGGGATATGCAGACCATACGCCGACTCCATACGCGAAATTCGGCGATTTTCTCGGCGAATCTAATTCCGTGCCCAATATTTTGGCAACGAATATTGTTTTGTTAAGGTAAATTACCATTGCCATGAATTTTGGCAATGGATCCAGACACCTGCAGCTCTTCCAAAATCAAGCCGGAAAGGTATACGCAGACCATATCCCCAGACCACTCGATATGCGGAATTCGCCGATTTCTCTCGGCCAATCTAAGTCCGTGCCCAATATTTTGGCAACGGTATATTGTTTGTTAGGGCAAATACTATTGCCGTGAATTTTGGCAGCATATCCAGACACCTGCAGCTTTTCCAAAATCGAGCCGGAAAGGGATATGCAGACCATACGCCGACTCCATACGCGAAATTCGGCGATTTATTCTCGGCGAATCTAATTCCGTGCCCAATATTTTGGCAACGTTTTCCATTGCCATGAATTTTGGCAATGGATCCAGACACCTGCAGCTCTTCCAAAATCAAGCCGGAAAGGTATACGCAGACCATATCCCCAGACCACTCGATATGCGGAATTCCGATAATCTAAGTCGATGCCCACTATTCAACGGCTAGGATAAATACTACAGCCATGAATTTTGGCAACATATCCAGACACCTGCAGCTTTTCCAAAATCGAGCCCGAATGGGATATTACGCGTCCATACGCCGGCGAAATAATTCCGTGCCCAATATTTTGGCAACGGAATATTGTTTGTTAGGGGCCATGAATTTTGGCAACATATCCAGACACCTGCAGCTGAGCCGGAAAGGGATATGCAGACCATACGCCGACTCCATACGCGAAATTCGGCAATGTGCCCAATATTTTGGCAACGGAATATTGTTTGTTAGGGTAAATACCATTGCCATGAATTTTGGCAATGGATCCAGACACCTGCAGCTCTCCAAAATCAAGCCGGAAAGGTGTACGCAGACCATATCCCCAGACCACTCGATATGCGGAATTCGTCGATTTCTCTCGGCCAATCTAAGTCCGTGCCCAATATTTTGGCGACGGAATATTGTTTGTTAGGGCAAATACTATTGCCATGAATTTTGGCGACATATCCAGACACCTGCAGCTTTTCCAAAATAGAGCCGGAAAGGGATATGCGGATGATACTGGACTCGATGCGGAATTCGGCGATTTTTCTCGGTGAATCTAAGTCGATGCCCATTATTTTGGCAACGGAATATTGTTTGCTAGGATAAATACTATAGCCATGAATTTTGGCAACAGATCCAGACACCTGCAGCTTTTCCAAAATCGAGCCGGAAAGAGATATGCAGACCATACGCCGACTCCATACGCGAAATTTGGCGATTTTTCTCGGCGAATCTAATTCCCTGCCCAATATTTTGGCAACGTTTTATTGTTTGTTAGAGTAAATACCATTGCCATGAATTTTGGCAATGGATCCAGACACCTGCAGCTCTTCCAAAATCAAGCCGGAAAGGTATACGCAGACCATATCCCCAGACCACTCGATATGCGGAATTCGTCGATTTCTCTCGGCCAATCTAAGTCCGTGCCCAATATTTTGGCAACGGAATATTGTTTGTTAGGGCAAATACTATTGCCATGAATTTTGGCGAACATATCCAGACACCTGCAGCTTTTCCAAAATCGAGCCGGAAAGGGATATGCGGATGATACTGGACTCGATACGCGGAATTCGGCGATTTTTCTCGGTGAATCTAAGTCGATGCCCATTATTTTGGCAACGGAATATTGTTTGTCTAGGATAAATACTATAGCCATGAATTTTGGCAACATATCCAGACACCTGCAGCTTTTCCAAAATCGAGCCGGAAAGGGATATGCAGACCATACGCCGAGCTCCATACGCGAAATTCGGCGATTTTTTCTCGGCGAATCTAATTCCGTGCCCAATATTTTGGCAACGGAATATTGTTTGTTAGGGTAAATACCATTGCCATGAATTTTGGCAATGGATCCAGACACCTGCAGCTCTTCCAAAATCAAGCAGAATGGTTATACGCAGACCCATATCCCAGACCACTCGATATGCGGAATTCGCCGATTTCTCTCGGCCAATCTAAGTCCGTGCCCAATATTTTGCAAACGGTATCATTGTTTGTTAGGGCAATACTATTGCCATTGAATTTTGGCAACATATCCAGACACCTGCGCTTTTCCAAAATCGAGCCGGAAAGTATTATGCAGTACCATACGCCGACTCCAGTACGCGAAATTGGCGATTTTTCTCGGCGAATCTAATCAGTCCCTGCCCAATATTTTGGCAACGTAATATTGTTTGTTAGAGTAATTCCAATTGCCATGAATTTTGAATGGATCCAGACACCGGCAGCTCTTCCAAAATCAACCAGAAAGGTATACGCACAGACCATATCCCCTAGACCACCTCGATTGCGGAATTCGTCGATTTCTCTCGGCCAATCTAAGTCCGTGCCCAATATTTTGGCAACGGAATATTGTTTGTTAGGGATAAATACTATAGCCATGAATTTTGGCAAGCGTATCCAGACACCTGCAGCTTTTCCAAAATCGAGCCGGAAAGGGATATGCAGACCATACGCCGACTCCATACGCGAAATTCGGCGATTATTCTCGGCGAATCTAATTCCGTGCCCAATATTTTGGCAACGGAATATTGTTTGTTACGGTAAATACCATTGCCATGAATTTTGGCAATGGATCCAGACACCTGCAGCTCTTCCAAAATCAAGCCGGAAAGGTATACGCAGACCATATCCCTAGACACTCGATATGCGGAATTCGCCGATTTTCTCGTGCAATCTAAGTCCGTGCCCAATATTTTGGCAACGGTATATTGTTTGTTAGGGCAAATACTATAGCCATGAATTTTGGCAACATATCCAGACACCTGCAGCTTTTCCAAAATCGAGCCGGAAAGGGATATGCGGACTGATACTGCGACTCGCATACGCGGAATTCGGCGATTTTTCTCGGTGAATCTAAGTCGATGCCCATTATTTCGGCAACGGAATATTGTTTGTTAGGATAAATACTATAGCCATGAATTTTGGCAACATATCCAGACACCTGCAGCTTTTCCAAAATCGAGCCGGAAAGGGATATGCAGACCATACGCCGACTCCATACGCGAAATTCGGCGATTATTCTCGGCGAATCTAATTCCGTGCCCAATATGTTGGCAACGGAATATTGTTTGTTACGGTAAATACCATTGCCATGAATTTTGGAAT